>JAJEJO010002977.1:219141-316122 GCA_020662805.1 Glaucomys volans
AGCCCCTGGGGGATAGACCAGCCCCTGGGGGATAGACCAGCCCCTGGAGGGAGACCAGCCCCTGGAGGGGAGACCAGCCCCCGAACAGAGACCAGCCCCTGGAGGCAGACCAGCCCCCGAACAGAGACCAGCCCCTAGAGGACAGAGTAGCCCCTGGAGGATAGACCAGCCCCTGGAGGGAGACCAGCCCCTGAGGGATAGACCAGCCCCTGGAGGGAGACCAGCCCCTGGAGGGAGACCAGCCTCTGGAGGACAGAACAGCCCCTGGAGGGAGACCAGCCCCTGGAGGGAGACCAGCCCCTGGAGGACAGAACAGCCCCTGGAGGACAGAACAGCCCCTGGAGGGAGACAGACCAGCCTAGGGGTATTGGGGTGAACGTGACCAGGCTCCTTGGAACCCCACCTCCCTGCCTGGCGCCCTGAAGGAAGCTGGGGCAGATGGGATGCTGCCCCTCCCCATTCAGCACCGGGGGCCAAAGCACACAGCTGCTGAGCTCTCAGGACTGACCCTGGGACAGGCTGCCAGGCCCTCGAGGCCTGACCCTGCAGTAGTACTGACCCTATGCCCCCCCCACACGCACACACACACACACACACGAACACACAAATTCAGAGTGTGCGAGCTCGCACAGGGCAAGCATGCACACACATGCACGTGCACGTGAGTGTCCCCTGCAGGGGCTGCATGCTGTCTCCCTTGCTTTCCACTGGCCCACTGCGGAGGCCACATCTGGAAGGAGGCCCCCACAGGCTAACAGGGGCCTCCCTCAGGTGGCCGGGGACCTGGGACCCTGCTTTATTTATTTATTTACTTATTTATTTATTTATTTTTAATATTTTAGCTGTAGATGACACAATGCCTTTATTTTATTTGTGTATTCTTTTGCGGTGCTGAGAATGGGACCCAGTGTCCAGGCAAGCGCTCCACCAACCCCACTTTAAACCCATAATTTCAGCCAGCGGCTCACAAGGCACCCCATTTTAGGAGCACTCAGGCCGGTTTCCCACCCCAGCCCCCACCCTGTGCCTCCTTGTCCAGCTGTCCCCTGGCCATCCAATTCCAGGGGCTACCTGAGGAAGAGGGCCACAACTGTGACCCCAGGGGACCCCATGTCTCCCTGCCCCCACTTGCAAGGGATGGGGCTGAGCTGCTGAAAACCCTGGGTCAGCCTGCAATGGTTAAGTGTCAGAAAGAGAAGCAGCTGGGCACAGTGGCCCACACGGTGACCCCAGCTGCTCGCAAGACTGGGGCAGGAGCATCACAGGTTCAAAACCAGCCTCAGCAGCTTGGTGAGGCCCTCAAAACAAAAAATAAAAAGGGTTGGGGATGTGCCCTAGTGGTTAAGCACCCCTGGGTTCAATCCCTAGTACCAAAAAAAAGAAAGAAAGAAAAAAAGAAAGAACAAAAAAAAGAAAGAAAGAAAGAAAGAAAAAAGAAAGAAAGAAAGAAAGAGAGAGAAAACATGAAGTGACCAGGGCAGGCCCCGTGGGCGTGGCTGCCCTCCATGTTTCCTGTGTGTAGTTTTTAATTAGTTATTTATCCTTGTGGTGCTGGGGATCGTCCCCAGCCTTGGGCATGCTGGGCAAACCCTCTACCCCTGGCCTACACTCCTAAACCCAGAAAAAAGTTTGGAGGGCATTGTTCTTTCAGTCTTTTCTCTGAAGTTTTCCATAGTTGAAATGATCCTGGAAATACATAATCATTTGTTCTGCTTTGATTTTTTACTTAACATTGTGGCCAGAAAAAAATCTGCCTCTGGGGCTGGGGACATAGCTCAGTTGGTAGAGTGCCTGCCTCGCAAGCACAAGGCCCTGGGTTCAATCCCCAGCACCGCAAAAAAAAGAAAAAAAAACAACTTCTGCCTCTGCTACTAAACGCTCCGCAGGCTGCGCTTGTAAGCAGTGCTGAGCCTGCCAGTGGACACTGGGTCCAGGACCTTCCACCTGCAGCTGGAGGCTGCCCAGGGGCTGTCCCTCCTTGTCCCGAGCACACTTTGTGACAGCCACCTTCCCATGCTGCTCCACGTGTGTTAAAAGGAGACCTTTTTAGTATCAGCCTCAACAGAGTGTGAACCAAGGCAGAGGGACAGCCAGTGGCTGCACCCCAGCCTGGGCTCAGGTGACCTTCACCCGACTCGTGAATCATCCACTCAGACTTCCCCCTGAAGACAGTTCAGGTGGTCACATTGAACCACATCGTCACCATTTTTATTTTTTTTATTTATTTTTATTTTATTTATTTATTTTTTTAATTGGTAAGTTTTAACCTCTGTTTTTATTTTTCCTTTTCTTTTTTGATGTGGTTCTGGGGATTGAACCCAGGGCCTCACACACGCTAGGCAAGTGACCTACCACTGAGCCACACCCCCAACCACCATTTTTAAACACTGGTATCTAGGGGTCTACCGGTACCTGTGGACATTTCTCCTGGTCATCTGTTGGTCTCCATGCCCATCTTGGGACGAGGGGGGCTCTGAGCCTGACCTGCAGTGCTGTGCCCCCTTGAGTGAGTCACTGGACTCCTCTGGGCCTGCTCCCCAGAGTCGGTCTGCTCTCAGGACAGCCCTGGTCCTTCCACTCCTGCTGGTGTTTGGACAAGTTCCTGGTCCTTGGGGAACCCCAGGGTTCTTGCCTGTGAGCAGGTCGTTGGAGAATTGAGATGACCTCTGCTCTGTGACACTCCAGACACCCTAGTCTCCTTTCCACCTAGAAGATGGGACTCAGGTGTCCCTTTCCATTTTCCACTCCCCAAAGTCTACGTCAGAGCCCAGACTTTGTCATTTTCTTTGTAACCACTAAGGAATCAAAAAAAACCCAAAAGAACCCAGTGCCCCTCCTGCTGCCGTCTGCTCCCTGCCGCACGGCCAGGGTGGCCTGCACGCAGAACCGGGGAGGGGGAGCGGCACGGGCCGCCAGCCAGCCCGCCTCTGCACTGCCCCCCAGGCCCTACCAAGGCAACCCCACCTTCGACCCCGAGTTCATCCGCTCCAAGTCCACGGCGGCGGCGGGGTTGTGCTCCTGGTGCATCAACATCGTGCGCTTCTACGAGGTCTACTGCGACGTGGCGCCCAAGAGGCAGGCCCTGGAGGAGGCCAACGCCGAGCTGGCCGAGGCCCAGGATAAGCTGTCCCGGATCAAAAACAAGATCGCGGTGAGCCCCACGGGCCTCTTGCCCCCGCCACCGTCAGGACCTATGTGGGGCGTGGGTGCAGCCGGGTGGTAAGGCTGGGTCCATCCCGGCACCTCACCTCCATAGACACCCCACAAAGAGACCTGGGTTTCAGATGGCGGGTGCTGCTGGCTGTCCCGAAGCAGTGAGCAGGGGAGCAGGCAGACGGGACGGTGCCTGCGGGGCCACGTGGCATCTGCCGCCTGTCTGCTCTGGGGCGCCCGTCCACCCTCGCCCTCAGGGGCTGCTCTGATATCCCAGGAGCTGTCCCACTGTCTTCCAGGAACTCAATGCCAACTTGAGCAACCTAACATCAGCCTTTGAAAAAGCCACTGCGGAGAAAATCAAGTGTCAGCAGGAGGCTGATGCCACCAACAGAGTGATCTCCCTGGCCAACAGGTAGCTGGCTCCTCCCAGGGGCCCCCCTCCTGTCCCTTGGGCCCCCTGAAGGGACAAGCACTCCGAGAGGCCCTGGAGGGAGGAGATGTTGTGGTTTTCCATTTCTCAACCTTGGCCGAGGCCCCTGCCCGCTGCCCCCCACCCAACGCCCCCTGACTCAGGCACCTTGAGGAAGCTGGACCTTGGGCAGCACAGAGGCCAGGTGGCCCAGAGCCGCCTGGAGCACTGTGTCAGGGGCTCGCTCTGGGCATGCGCTCCCTCGCTGTCCCGGGGGCCTGGTCCATGGTTCTCCCGTGGACGCTGCTCCGGTCTCTACAGATGGTGTCGTCTGTAGAGACCCCGCACATCCTCCCACGGCTTCGGACCGTCCTCGGTGTCCCAGAGCAGCATGGAGCTGGGCACCTGGCCGTGCCGTGTTGTTTAGGGAATGGGGACAGGGAGAGTCTGCATGTGCTCCGTGCAGACACCATTTGTTTTCCCAGATACTTTCCGTCTGAGGTTGGATGTATCAGCAGACGTGGGGTCTGGCAGGGTGGGGCTGGTGGGCGCTGTCAGGGGTCCCTCCCCCAAGAGCTGGTGCAGGCTGGGCTTCCGGGGCACTGCCCAGCCAGCTTCAGGGCTTGGGAGCCGGGCAGAGCCGTCCCCTGGGAATCTGAGGTGGCGCCTCCATCCCGCTCACACTCCGGCAGCCCTGTCAGGAAAGCGGGAAGGGACCGGTGAGGCTCACGGTCCTCACGTCATCCAACCCATGCCATCACCCTGAGCTGAGCCCCCTTTGTCTTATGCCCCTAGCTCGTCCCTGTGGGCACCCCCCTGCGCCTGCCGCACTGTCACCACACAGACTCCAGTGGCCACAGTAGGCTGCGTGGCTCGGGAGCTTGAGCAGGGAGCCTCTGCGGTCAGTTCTAGAGCCGGGCTTAGTATTTTGTTCTCCCCAGTGGCCAGTGACGACCAGGGTCAGCATGAGCTGGGAGCCCGGGTTAGGCCCCCAGGTGGTGCAGACGGCCCCCTCTGCGGTCTGCGGGGCTTGACCTCTCCTCTGGGTCACTGGGAAGTGAGGGCTGCGGGGGTCACACCAACAGACCCCAGGCTGCTGAACCAGGCAAAGCTTCAGGCTCACGGGTGCCATCTGGGCTCAGGGACAGTCCCCAGTCTGGTGGCCGCGAAGTGTGATGCATGTGCTGGAGTCCCCACTCTTGCAGGGCTGGGTGCCCTCTGGATGCCATGCGGTCCTGCGGCCACCATGGTCCCCGCCCAGACTCCACCATCCACGAGCCAAGAGTGGGTGAACCGGTCAGATCACGGACAAGCCAGGCATGGAGACCCCGGGAGGGAGGCAGCCCCCCGGGTCCGATTTTGCTTCCCCCGAAGCGGGTCGCTGTTGAGCCAAGTCAGGGTGCAAAGGGCTGCAGATGGACAGCGCGTGGGTGTCGTGCACGGTGTCCTCCAGCTCGCTCAGGCCCTGTCCTCACGTCCCCTTCTAGGCTGGTTGGCGGGTTAGCATCAGAAAATGTCCGCTGGGCTGAGTCCGTGGAGAACTTCAAAAGCCAGGGGGTCACCCTGTGTGGGGACGTGCTGCTGATCTCTGCCTTTGTCTCCTACGTGGGCTACTTCACCAAGAAATACCGAAATGAACTGATGGAGAAGTTCTGGATCCCGTATGTAAACAGTTTGAAGGTGAGTCAGGTCCTGTTGATGACGCAGCCACACGGCACCCACTTCCCGCTGCGACTCAGCCCCCCAGGGTTCGGAAGGGGTCCGTCTTGCTCCGGCTGATGGCCCAGTGGCCATGCTGCCACACTGCTCCTTCAGCGTGATGCCGGGGCTGTCTTCCCCAGCTGGCCCCGAGCAGCCAGCGTCTACCCAGAGGACAGCATTACTGGGAAAGCCTCTTCCCAGGGAGTAACAGGCCACAGCCCCTCCAGAGAGAGCCTCTTCCCTCCACAGGTCCCCATCCCCATCACGGAGGGCCTGGACCCCTTGAGTCTGCTGACAGATGACGCGGATGTGGCATCTTGGAACAACCAGGGCCTTCCCAGCGACCGCATGTCCACTGAGAACGCCACCATCCTGTGCAACACGGAGCGCTGGCCCCTGATCGTGGATGCCCAGCTTCAAGGGATCAAGTGGATCAAAAACAAATACGGGAGCGCCCTGAAAGCCATCCGCCTGGGACAGAAGAGGTGCGTGGCGGTGGGGAGCGGGCGGGGCAGCGTGGGCAGCTTGAGCCAGCTGAGCCCTGTGCATGGGGACACATCTGGCATACCATCTCTGCCAGACGGACAGGTGGACCCTGGCGAAGGCAGGCACACAGGCCAGGGAACAGCACCAGCAGCAAAGAACTCGGGGCCCTTTCCCCTGCCTGCTGCTGCCGCTGCCCCTGCAGGGAGGAGGCGTCAGGCCGGCCATTCCTCATCCCAGATGAGAATCAATGGCTGTAACTATCGGGGTGATGATGGCCACCCTGCCCGCCCTCCTAGTGTGCTCAGCACAGAGGGGCAGAGACGTGGCCGCGTTTGCCCTTCAGCCTTAAAGCAGCCCCTGGCTCCTTTCAGGGAGGATGGGTTGCTGGGAGGAGGCAGCTGCTGGCCCTGGGCCGCCTCTCAGGGCATGCAGCGGCTCCCTCGCGAGGCCCTCTCATTGACGGGCCTCCGGGCTGTGCCCCTAGCTACCTGGACATCATTGAGCAGGCCATTTCAGAAGGGGACACCTTGCTCATTGAGAACATTGGCGAAACCGTGGACCCTGTGCTGGACCCTTTGCTGGGCAGGAACACAATTAAAAAGGGAAAGTAAGTTGCATCGACCCCTGAGGCTTAACCTGGGAAAACATCCGTGGGAGACCTGGGCACGCGGGCCCAGAGGAGGTGCACACACTGCCTGGGACGAGCACGGGCCGTGTGAAGGAGGCCCTGGAGCCTGGGGAGGTTGGAAAGAGGAGCCCACCAGGAGGACTGTCCACGCCACCGGGTGCTAGTGACTACCTGCGGGGGGCGACCCCTTATCAACAGTGACATTTTCCTCTTTCTTTCCATATGCATTTTGCAAACCTTGAGACCGTCTTCCTTTTTTGGAAACTCTGCAGAAATCAGCCTAGTGAGGCCTGCAGCGCAGTGGCCTTCCGTACCCTCACTGTGTCCTGCAGACATCACCTCTGTCTAGTTCCACAGCACTGTTGCCCTAAAAGGAGACACTGTAGCCATTGAGCGTCACTCTCAGGTCCCCTCCCTCCCAAGCCCTCAGTAACCACTGATCTACTTCCTGACTCTGGATTTGCTGCTGTGGACACTTCCTGGAGCCAGAGCCAGGCAGGCAGTCCTTTCTTGGCTCTGGCTCTTTTCACTCAGCCTCCTGTTTTCAAGTTCTGTGTTGTCATGCATATGGGGTCCTGTTGTCATTCGTATGGGGACCCTGCTGCTCATCCCTGGGGCTTGAATTACTTTTATAATATTAAAAACGTAACTCAGTTTCAAACGCGCCATGTCAGGGCTGGCAGGCCTTACGTGTTGGTGCAAGGCACATGCAGAAGCCCAGGGCAGCAGGGGCAGGTCAGCATGCTGATGTCCAAGGCTGAGAAGGGCCTGCTGCGACGCAGGGAGGCAGGGAGCCCAAGTGAGCTCCACCAGGGAGAAGCCACCCCACAGTGGATTGGCTGCCCTGAGTCCCTGGTGCTCTGAACTGGACATGGCAGTGTTTCCGTCAAGGCTGCAGGTCACCCCAAGTGTAGCTGGGGTTGCACAAACACCACGGAGCAAGGACAGATGCACCCGGAAGGTCACTCCCAGGCCAGAGAGCTGCAGAGCTTTCTCAGCAACTGGAGGGAAGGCTCCGGGTGGCAGCTGGCCTGGGGACACCTCCAGGCGGGTATGAAAGGTGGGCCGAGCTGGGTCTTGGTCCCTGGGTTGAGGGTCCCTCTCTACGACCCTCCAGGTACATCAAGATCGGTGACAAGGAGGTGGAGTATCACCCCAAATTCCGCCTGATCCTGCACACCAAGTACTTCAACCCACACTACAAGCCGGAGATGCAGGCCCAGTGCACCCTCATCAACTTCCTGGTCACCAGGGATGGACTCGAGGACCAACTCTTGGCCGCTGTGGTGGCCAAAGAGCGCCCAGATCTCGAGCAGCTGAAGGTAAGAGCCCGGATGGCTGGTCACACACCAGCGGCTGGATGGGCCAGGAGCCCAGGGCTCTGAGGGTCGCTGTGGCCCCGTGTGTCTCACTGCTTCACTCCAAAGCTGCCTGAAGATGTTGAATCATATCTTCTCGTCCAACAGAGCCCATCCCTCCTCCCCGCAGCTCTTCCTTTGGCTCCTAAGTTCAATTCTAGATCAGCAGGAGACACAGCTGTCCTGGGGTGGCTCTGAGCTCAGGCTGCCTGCCAGCACTGGTCACTCCCCAGCTCTGTGTCGGCCACACACGGCTCAGAGGAGTCCGGCTCCCACCTCCTGTTCTGCCCCATGGTCTCCACAACAGGAAGCCTCCGTCCTCCACGGCTCTGGGGACCCACTTCCATCGGCCTCCCTGCAGGCCTGGCACGTTCTCCTGGCTGGGCAGTGACCTTGGCCAGGCTGAGGCAGTCACTGGGCCCGGCAGGGGTGAGGCCGGCCCCTAAGGGTTTGCTGTCTGGGCTCTGCCACCCCCACAGGCCAACCTCACCAAATCTCAGAATGAATTCAAGATTGTTCTGAAGGAGCTGGAAGACTCCCTCCTGGCCCGCCTGTCGGCCGCCTCGGGGAACTTTCTGGGAGACACGGCCTTGGTGGAGAACCTGGAGACCACCAAACACACAGCAAGAGAGATCGAGGAGAAGGTAGGGCTCCTCCCGCCCGCTGCCCTGCTGGCGCACCCGGGAGGTGTGGACCAGCACCCAGCGCCAGGGCCCCCAGTGGCTTCCGAGGGAGCCGAGGGCTGTTGGAGAGGGTGGAGCCCCTGCCGTGGCTCGTGGCTGGTCCCCCTGCCGGTCTCATCCAAGCCCCTCCTGTCGTGTTGAGGTGCAAGAGGCAAAAATCACAGAGGTCAAAATCAACGAGGCAAGAGAGAACTACCGCCCGGCCGCAGAGCGGGCGTCCCTGCTCTACTTCATCCTCAACGACCTCAACAAGATCAACCCCATCTACCAGTTCTCTCTCAAGGTCAGGGGCACCCGGGCTCCAGTGGGGTGCCAGGGTGGGGCCTGACCTGCACAGGGCGTGAGGGCAGCGTGCCCACCTCTAAGCAGGCCAGGGCAGGCCACTCGTGGGGACACAGGGGACCCAGGGCAGGGTCTGTCCAATGCCAGCACCCACGGGCAGGGAGGTCCCCCACCCTGCTCGTCCCCGGTGCCCCAGTCAGAGCAAACCAGTGGCCACCACAGGGCGGGGAACGGCCAGAGTGCAGCTCTGCGAGCCTCTGCGCCTTCCCCAGGCCTTCAATGTGGTGTTCGAGAAGGCCATCCAGAGGACCACCCCCTCGGACGAGGTGAAGCAGCGCGTGATCAATCTGACGGACGAGATCACCTACTCTGTCTTCATGTACACCGCCCGGGGGCTCTTCGAGCGGGACAAACTCATCTTCCTGGCACAAGTGACCTTTCAGGTAACCCAGGCCTGCTGCTCAGGGTGGTCCATGGGCTAGTAGGGTAGACATTGCATTAGCCAGCTCTGTGTCGCTGTGACCAGAATGCTGTCCAGAATAACTAGGGGCCCGGTGCAGAGGTGCACACCTGTAATCCAGTGGCCGGGGAGGCTGAGGCAGGAGGCTCACAAGTTCAAAGCCAGGCTCAGCAACAGCAAGGTGCTAAGCAACTCAGTGAGACCCTGTCTCTAAATAAAACACAGAAAAGGGCTGGGGACGTGGCTCAGTGGGTGAGTGGCCCTGAGTTCAATCCCTAGTATCAATACTAATAATAATAATAACAACAACAACAACAGGGGATCCTGGTGTGGTGGTGCACCCCTATAAATCCCAGCAGCTTGGGAGGCTGAGGCAGGAGGATTGCAAGTTCAGGGTCAGCCTCAGCAACTTACCAAGACCCTGTCTCTAAATAAAATTAAAAGCAGGTGGGGATGTGGCTCAATGGTTAAGCACCCCTGGCTCAATCCCCTTCCATAAAAATAAATAAATAAGTAAGGGGAGGAAAAGTTTGCTTTGGCTCATGGTTGGTTCTGGAAGACTCAGTACGTGGTCAGCCGAGCCCATTGCTCTGAGCCCAGAGTGAGGCAGCACATTATGGTGGAAGGGTGTGGTGGAGGAGCACAGCTCTATTCCTGGCAGACAGGAAGAGAGGGGACGGGAAGGGGCCGAGGGCTGATGCACCATTCCTGGGCACGACCCACTGACACGCCCCCCTGGCCACGCCTCACCCAGTCAGTCCATTCCAGCTAGGGTGGACTGCCCAGGCTCCAGCTCTCTTGATCCGGTCATCTCACCTCCAGGACTCCAGCATGACCAGGAGCTTTGGGGGACACCGCGGATCCACCCTGTAACAGGCATCTCCCAGGAGCTTGTCGGGAATGCAGATCCCAGGCCCCACGCGGGGTCCGTGAGTCCAAACCTGCCTTGTTACAAGATCCCAGGTGATCATCAAGTGTGCGATGCCTGGTGGAAAACACATGGGACTACACTTAGCTGCCATTGAGGAAGTAGGCCAGGTGTTCTAACGGGAGATGCTGAAGGGAAGGTCAATACAAGCTGATTTTACGAAGAAACGTCATTTTATCACATTTAAGTAGTGCTGAGTAGATGGCCCCACCCCTGCGCGCCGCCCTCGGAGGTGCTGGACCATATTTCTTAATAACTGTATGACTTACAAGGAGGAGCGTTTGTGTCCCTGCAGGTATATACAGGCCTAAGGAAATACTTTTAGAATGTTTTGTAAAATATTGGTTACACAGTCCGCCTTAGCTGGGTGTGGTGGCACATGCCGTCAGCCCAGACACTTGGGAGACCGAGGCAGAAGGATCACTTGAGCCCAGGAATTTAAGACTAGGTTGGCGACACAGTGAAAATCAGACTGAAAATGAGAAAGTCTCAGTCAACCTGTGCTGCTGTAACAGAATGCCCGAAGAAACAGTCAAGCATTTCTTGTGGTTTTCGGGGCTGGGAAGTTCAAGACCAGGGTGCTGCATCTGGCCAGGCCTTCTTGCTGCACTGGAGAGCAGGAGGGACTGAACTGCCCCTTTTACAGGAATGCACTCCCAGCCCAGGGTGACGCTGCTCTCCGTCCTCCTGGCCTGGTCAGCTCCCAGCAGGCCCCAGCTCCCGACACTTTGTCCTGGGGGTCCAGTTCCCGGCCTGTGCTTGTCAGGGACATCCAGCCACGGCAAGGCCCCTCTGAGATGCTGCTGGCACTGCTCAGAAGCAGTTTCACGGAGAGCTGAGGCATCAGGGCAGAGCAGCTCTCAACCCCAACTCCACGTTGGACCCAGCAGGTCTCTCTTCAGTCTGTCTCTGAACCCAGGTTTCCCCGGAGCTCCAGCTGTGCCGTCCCCAGGAGGAGGGTCTTCGGTGCTCCCCTAACTGTCCAGGCCGCGAAGCATTCGATTCAGGCTCCAGGGACCTTTTGTTTAACCAACAGAAGAGTCTGACTTGGGGAGGAAAAGGGGCCCTTTGGACACTTGACCGAGGACACAGCAGTGACCATGACCCCCAGCCCTGTGCCATCCAGTGGGACAGGGTGCCCTGCTACCAACCTGCTGGAGGCCCAGAGAGTTGGCATGCACAAGTTCAAGGTGGCGGCAAACATGACCCTGCAGTCCACTCCTGGGCAGACAGCCAGAAGGATTGAAAATTGGTGTCCAAACAGATTCTTGTAAGCTCTCAGGGTCATGCTCATCACTGAGCCAAGAAGCGACTCCCAAAGCCAGACATCACACGTCCCTCAGCGGAGGAGAGGAGCAGCGGAAGCTGGCCCCCCAACCCTGCAGCGCTGCTGCCCCTGTGAAAGGAGTGAGGCTAGGCGGGGCTCTGGGCAGTGGAACCTCAGCGGCCAAGCACGCACAAGGCCCGGGTTCGGCCCACACCACCCACAGGGGAGTGAAGTCCTGGCACGAGCTACAACAGGAACGACCTCACAAACACGCAGAAGAGAAGCCAGCAGAAGGGACACTAGGATGGGGGTCCCACTTCCAAAGACAGAACGTAGAGCGCTGCTCCCCAGGGGCTGGCGGCAGGGCTTCCTCTGCAGGCGATGGAAGGCTCTGGAGTCAGTCTGTGGCCGTGGCTGCCCAACCTGGGAGTGTGCTCAACGCCACTGACGCACACTCCTCAGCATGGCCACAGGTGACCCTCCTTAGGGTTCTTTTACCACAATTTGAAAAACAGGAGGTTCCCCCAACCCAGGGGCAAACCGGCGAGAGTGGTGCTGAGTGGCCCCTGCCCGGTGCCAGGAGCCCACTGCGTGGCCACCCACTCAGGCTGCGCCCTCCCGCACCCTCAGGTCCTGTCCATGAAGAAGGAGCTGAACCCCGCGGAGCTGGACTTCCTGCTGCGGTTCCCTTTCAAGGCCGGGGTGGTGTCGCCGGTGGACTTCCTACAGCACCAGGGCTGGGGTGGCATCAAGGTGGGTCTTCTGCCCCTGAGGGCTCGGGGCGCAGCCCTCTGCCCAGGCCGCAGGTGTGCAGGCCGAGTTATCCAGAGAGGAGGATGGGGAGCAGGGGGTGGCCACCGGGTCCTGTTTGGGTGAGACCCCCGCCAGGTCCTTGCAGGCTGCACACAGCCAGCAGAGGCACCCAGGCAGCCAGTCAGGGTGGGGACCCCTCCCTGACCCCCAGAGGGCCAGAGTGAGGGACTCCTGGGACCCAGACACGCTGCCAGAGACCCTCAGGTCCCTGGTTTCAAGTCTCAGTTCAAAGAGCGCCCAGAGGGGAAGAGCCGGTGTCCAGGGCCTCGAGCGGGAACCTACCCTACCCGCTCTGGCTGGGCAAGCGCAGGCCCCCGGGCGGCACTCCTCCTGAGGAGGCTCTGGGGCTGCTCACCTGAGTGACAGGCTCTGTTTTGATAAGGGCCACGCAGTCACTCCTCCCAGAGCCCTTGCTCCTCCCAGGCCACAGCCTCTCCTCAGGGAACAAAGGAAGGTGAGGGAAAGGTGCCCACCCAGGGGGCGGGCAGTCACCCGGACCGCTGGCCTGCCCAGGCGCTCTCGGAGATGGATGAGTTCAAAAACCTGGACAACGACATCGAGGGATCTGCCAAGCGGTGGAAAAAGCTGGTGGAGTCGGAAACCCCGGAAAAGGAGATCTTCCCCAAGGAGTGGAAGACCAAGACAGCGCTGCAGAAGCTGTGCATGGTGAGGTGCATGCGGCCCGACCGCATGACCTACGCCGTCAAGTGAGTGTCCGCAGGGCCCGGCGGTGTGGCCGTCGTGGCCTGCTGCTTTGGGGGGTCCTTGCCTACATGTGTGGCCCTGTGGGCTGAACCCCGGCTGCTCCGCCATGGAGCCACAGCCCAGCCTGCTCCATTTTCTGTTTTGGGACAGGGTCTGGCCAGGTTGCCCAGGCTGGGTCCTAACTCGCCATCCTCCTGCCTCAGCCTTTGACTGGCCAGGATCACAGGGGTGGTCACTACACCCGGTCACTCTCAGTCCTTTATGTAGGCCTCAGCCAGTTTGCAAGTGAGCTGCTGATTCTGAGGACGGTCTGGGGGAAGGGGCCAACGTTGTCAAAGGAGGGCTGGGAGGAGGGCCGGGGCCCAGGCTGAGCCTCGGCCTTGGTTGGCTCCTGGCCTTTCCAGCTTTCCTAGCAGCCCGGATTGGGGGCGATTTCCCAAAAGACACCCACGTCCCTAACAGAATTCCCCTCTGACAGGGCAGGGGCCTGACTCACCCTCTCTGGTTATTCAAGGGTCAGGGTTTTGTTTTGCCTCAAAGAGGAAGGGCCAGGAGTGCGGGAACCGGGGCCAATGCAATGGGACAAAATCACCGTGCAGCCAGCCAGCCAGCCAGCACGGGGAGGCTCTGCTCTCCATGGCCTGGGAGGGACCCCACTGAGGGGCAGGAACACCCCTGGCCTGGGATAGCTTGCCGTGTCTGAGTGCCAACAGGACCCCAGGGTCCACCCTTAAGGCACATAACGGATTCCTCCACACAGAATGACCGTTTGGCCACCCCCGTCCAGGTACAGAACTCAGTGCGCTCTGGCAGGCCCTGGGGCCGGATCATAGCGTCCCAGGCTGAGTCCACTCCTGAGGCCTGGGCGGGCAGAGCTGGGGACCCCTCCACCTGTAGTCGGCATTGCTCAGGACGCTGCAGGACCTGGCGAAGGGCAGCACGGGGATGAGCAGCAGATGCAGGTGCCCAGAGGGCTGGGCAGCAACGGGGAGGAGCCAGAGCAGCAGGGTGGCCTTGGAGACCGTCCCAGGCCCTGGGCACCCAGGCACTCGATGCCTCAGTGGCCTCGGGGAGCAAGGTCCTGGCAGGGATGGACATTGGGACCTTGCCCACTGCCGTTGGGAGAGTCATCCAGAATGAGGCCAGCTCAGGACCCTGCAGCTGGACTCGGACACTAGATTGTCCCCACAAGGGTCACCTGAGACCTGGCCCGGCCCTGGGCTCCAGGTGAGGGGAAAGCGGTGGGGGGGGCCTGACGGGGCACCACATGCCCTGGCCGCCTCTCCTTGGGTCACACGATCCTCATTTCAGCTTCCTTCTCAAACCCACTGCAGCTGACCCTGCATGCCTGTCAAACCAGGGTGGTACTTCTGTCCCTGCTGGCACTGCTCAGGACAGAGCTGGTGGCCGGGCCCCAGAAACAAAGGGTGCCCAACAAGTGCCCCAGGTGGAAGGCTCGCAGGGCTTTGCCTTCCCGCCAGAGGCCTCTCTGCTGGAGAACTGGCCCCTCCTTGGGCCACAGCCCGACCCAGAGCCCCGCCCTGGGCCCCGAGCGCTCGGCTCCGCTCGGGGGCCTGACGCTGCCTGCCGCCCTCAGGAACTTCGTGGAGGAGAAGATGGGCAGCAAGTTCGTGGAAGGCCGCAGCGTGGAGTTCTCTAAGTCCTACGAGGAGAGCAGCCCCTCCACCCCCATCTTCTTCATCCTCTCCCCGGGGGTGGACCCCCTGAAAGACGTGGAAGCCCTGGGTGAGTGTGGAGGATGGTGAAGCCCTCAGTCATGGGGAAGACCCGTCCCGCCCGTGAGGAGGGTTGGCAGGGACGGGGGAGACGGCCCGAGGAGGGGCAGCTGCTGCTGTGCCAAAGGGCTGCCCAGTAAGCTCCATGGGACTGGCATGTGACCCAGCCAGGCCACTGCTGGGCACATACCCAGACCCCTGAAAACCACGTCCAAACAAGTACTTTACCAAGAGGTGGAAAACCCTGACATCCATCGACTGATGACAGCTAAACAGTGGGGTATGGGTGTGGTGGAATACTATGCTGCCATGAAAAGACATGTCACGACACAGGACAGCCTCGACAACGTGGCGCTCAGTGAAAAACCAGGCATCAAGGCCTCAGAGCATCTGAGATAGGCCAATCGACAGGGACAGGCAGCAGACTGGGGTGGGCAGGGGATGGGGACAGGGAGGGCCTGGCTCTTCATGGGCGTGAAGGCCCAGGGGATGACCATCTGGATGCAGGCAGGTGGCTGCACCACACAGGAGCGTACACAATGCCCCAGCTGTGCGTTTCCCGCGATGAACAAGGTGGGGAAGCGTGTGGATTCCCGGCTGTGGACGCAGAGCCTGAGCCTCGGCCACTGACTCATCCCTGTGCCTTTCCTGTTTTCCTTTCTTTAGGGAAAAAATTGGGATTTACCATAGACAATGGGAAACTCCATAATGTGTCCCTGGGGCAGGGGCAAGAGGTGGTGGCCGAGAACGCTCTGGACGTGGCTGCAGAGAATGGGCACTGGGTCATTCTGCAGGTGAGGGTCCTCGGCCAGGCAGCGGGGCAGGGGCTGAGGCCTGGGGGGGGCACTAGAGTCATGGGGGCGCCGCCAGGGTCAGCTCTGCCTGGGGCGGGGGCCAGAGCGCCAGGTGGAAGGGGAGCTCTCCGCGGCTGGTACCAGCACACCCCTCAGACAGCACCAAGACCAAGTCAACCAATCACCCCACACCCCCACTCGCCGGGCAGACGGCAGAGCCACGCACCCAGATGTGGCCACACACCAGATGTGCTCTCCACGGCCTGGCTAGACCCCAGCCTGACCACCCCACCTTGTCCTGGAGCCCCTCCAAGACCCCCCTGGCTCCAAGAAGCCTGGGGACCGTGAAGTCTCTGCCTGTGCGGGAGGAGACAGAGGACCCCGCAGGCTGGAGTTGGAAATGCCTGGTGCCCGGCACCTGCAGGGGCAGCCCCAGGAGTGGGGAAGCAGGGGGAGCGCCTGCCCATGCCAGGGCGATCCTGGTCTCGCCTGCAGAACATCCACCTGGTGGCCCGGTGGCTGAGCACACTGGACAAGAAGGTGGAGCGCTACAGCTCGGGCAGCCACGAGGACTACCGCGTCTTCATCAGCGCCGAGCCCGCGCCCAGCCCCGAGACCCACATCATCCCCCAGGGCATCCTGGAAAACGCCATCAAGATCACCAACGAGCCGCCCACGGGCATGTACGCCAACCTGCACAAGGCCCTGGACCTCTTCAACCAGGTGGGCGCACGCGGCCGTGCTGGGCAGTGCACACGAGCTCCTGCAAGGCTGGGCAACATGCCGCAAGGGCCAGGCACCCCGGTCACTCGGCCCTGCCGTAGGCAGAGGGGGCGTGGGTGCAGGGAATGCCTGGCCATGGCTCCTGGAACAGGAGGCCAGTGGAGGGCCAGTCAGTGTCCTCGGCAGGGTGCTCCCCTGACCCCAGCTCCTGCCCTCGGGAGCGGCTGTGCTAATCTGCAGGCCAGCTGGAGTGGACAGGGCCACAGCACCACCGACTGCGGGAGCTGATGGCCAGCGACAGGCAAAGGGGGCTCTGGCTCTATGGCCAGCCTTCCTCGCCTGTTCCCTCCCCTGCCCTGCATGAGGTCAGAGCTGGCTGGCTGAGCCTGGTCCTCCCACAGCTGCAGTGGCCTGGGCCTGCTGGAGACCCGGGACCTTGGGCGCCACACGTCCGCCTGCCAGGCCCCTCCACCTCCCACCTGTACCCGGGTCTGCGCTCTCAGGACTCCCCGATCCAAGCCTCACACCCCTGAGGCTGCACCCAGAGGCCACCTTTCCACCTCTTCCCATGGCTTGCTGCTTCTGCAGACCCCTGACGTCTCATGTCCCTCTCCACTTTCCCTGCCCCCTCTGCACTCAGCCCCCATCTGGAGCCTAACCCTTTGGAGGTTCTGAGCCCTGTAACACCCTGTAACACCTAGTGAAGATGACGGGCCCGTGCAGTACGCTGTCCCAGGATGCACTATGTCCACGCACTCTGGGTGCAGTGCCACCTGCCAGTAATCCCAGCAACTCAGGAGGCTGAGGCAGGGATGCAAGTTCGAGGCCAGCCTCAGCAACTTAGCAAATGAAAAAATAGGGCTGGGGTTGTGGCTCAGTGGTAGACACTTGCCTGGCTTGTGTGAGGCCCTAGGTTCGATTCTCAGCATCGCATAGAAATAAATAACTAAAACAAAAGATCCATTGACAACTAAAAAAAATACCTAAAAAAATGAAAAATAAAAATGGCTGGATGTAGCGCAGTGGTGGAGTGCCCCGGGGTCCATCCCAGTACCAAAAGAAAGAAAAACACTCATGAAAAGAGTGGAGCCCCCCACAGTTCCAACCCACTCACAGTTCCAACCTACTTTTAAAGGAAACGGCATCATCTAAGTGTAAAGACCAGGGGGACCTGGGGGGGAAGCAGACTGACAAGGTCACCTCCACGTGCCTGGCATGTCGAAGGTGCAGGCGTGGGTGATGGCCGGGCTGCAGCCCCACTGGCCAGCCAGCACGTCGGGCTAGGGGCAGGGATGTGCCCCCAGATCGGGACCCCATGTGGTCAGTGCTGGTGTGAGGGGCGCTGGCTGTGCGTCTGTGCTGAGGCCAGGGCGAGGCCGGAAATCCGGGCCTCAGGTCTGATCTGCCTCCTGCCTTTCACCTTCACTCTATCTGCACAGGTGTCATAGGGACACTCCGGGAAGGGCACAGGAGGCCTGCTCTGGGGTCCTCTGCCTCCAGCCAGCTCGGGCACCCCAAGTGCTGGGGCCACACTGCCAAGGGGGCTGTATCCCCGCCCCCGCTCCTCTCAGCACCCTTGTTAAAAGGGGACACAGACCACGTCGTCCTGTCCCACCCCACAGGACACCATGGAGATGTGCACCAAGGAGATCGAGTTCAAGTGCATCCTCTTCGCCCTGTGCTACTTCCACGCCGTGGTGGCCGAGAGGCGCAAGTTTGGTGCCCAGGGCTGGAACCGGACGTACCCCTTCAACAACGGGGACCTCACCATCTCCATCAATGTACTCTACAACTACCTGGAGGCCAACGCCAAGGTGGGGAGTGGGTCTGCGTCCTGACTCACCTGCCCTGGGCCTGGGCATGGGCCCCCTTCCCTCCCACCGCCTGCCCTCTCCTTTGTCTAGTATAAAAGGCATTAAGTGGGCTCCACCAGCCACAGGAAATCTGAAGACGCGATCACCCCTCATCCCACCTCACACACCCCCACCCAGCCCTGTGCAGCTGCGACCGTCCTGCTGGCACGGGGCAGTGGACAGCCGCTCCTCCTGCATCGGCCCAGATATCCCAGGACCGAGAACGGACTGGGGCAGGCAGGCTTCCCGGCTGTGGGCCTCCATCCCTCTGCTCAGTTCTGAGACAGACCCAGACCCTGACCTCCACAGGACAGAAGGGACAATTCTTCCTGTTCTCACGAGAAATGGGAATAAAGACACCAAGTCGGGTGCTCCGGAAACCCTCCAGCAAGGAGGGCTCAGCTCCCGGGCTGCCCTGTGCACGACTGGGGAAGGGACGGGAGGCTCTGGCTGCAGGTGGGCAGACAGTCCTGAAGGTGTGCTTACCTCCAAGGTGGGAGTTCACTGGTGTTCACAGACGCAGAGGGGCAGGGAAGGTGCAGGAAGGACTGGCCGCACCAGAGCTGGGGCACGTCCCTCAGGGGAGGCCAGCCAGGCACAGACTTCCAGCATGTTCTGAAGACCCCCTCAGCCACATCCCCCTCCTAGGCCAGTTCGGATCCCAGGCCAGGGAGAGAACACCGCTGCTGGCTGACTTTCCTCCTGGGGACTGGGCTCCCCAGGCCTCTGCTCCCTTCAAAGCATGGGTCACACCTGGCTGCCAGGATGCTGGGCAGGACGCCTGGCATAACGTCATCTGTACCAGGGGCCACTCGGCCACTCGTGGAGGAGGTAGCCCCAGCCAGCCAGCATGTTCGCCACAAGCGACTGCCTGCACAGGCTGGCTCCCTTAGGACAGCATGGGAGACAGACGGCCTCTCCTGCTGATCAGTCCTTCCAGCCCTCCTGCCATGGGAAAGGACTGTCCCCAAGGGGGGTCCTCCCCACCTCACAGCAGAAACAGAAGCTGCTTCCAAAGCAGCTCAGCATAAAATCCAGAAAATCAAGCAGAGAACGGTAATTTTGAAGTGTCAATTTAGAGAGCTGGGTGTGGTGGTACACACCTTAATCCCAGCTACTTGGGAGGCTGAGGCAAGAGGATCACAAGTTAGAGGTCAGCCTCAGCAACTTAGCAAGGCCCTAAGCAACTTAGTGAGACCCCGTCTCAAAAAATAAAAAAGGCTGGGGGTTTAGCTCAGTGCTTATACACCCCTGTTTCAAACCCCAGTACAAAAAAAAAAGGCTCATGAATAACCCTTTCACCCCTTGCATGTTGGGACAATCCTTTTGCTTCTCTTAAAATGGCTGTGAGGAGATTCTAAATCACGCAGCCCTGGCAGCAGGAGCAGGCCATGCAGGAGTGGGCTGAGGGGCTGGGGCCTTCGTGCATGCGGGCGCTCATGGCCAGGCTCTGAAGAGGAGGGACGCAGTGAGCATGGGGGAGGAGAGAGGTGGCCTGCGAGGCCCAGAGGAAGGGTGGCTGGAGGCCCAGGCCGGGGCACCTGGCTGACCAGGGCTGTGCACGCTCGCTCACGGCTGACACGGGGGAGTCCCAAACCCCCAGGCCGAGGTTCAGGTGGGGTGAGTCACATGCTCAAAGTCCTCGCTACTGCCACAAGCCCTCCAGGCAGGCGAGGTGAGAGCTGAAGGGCGCACAAGCAAGGGAGCTGGGGGCCAGGACAAGTGCCATGGGACCCAAAGGAAGCTGCACCTGAAAAGCACTGAGGACGTGACTCACTGGCCTGAGTGGCCACAGGGAGAGGCGCGGCCCAGCCAGCCCTCAGGCACGGGGACAACAAGGAGGAAGAGGACAAGGGGCACGCTCCCTTCAGGCCTGCGCCATCTGGGGCACCAGCGGAGGCGCCCAGGACATCGCTGTGAAGGAGAAGTCCCAGGCCCGGAGATCTGCCTAGGACCAGAGGGCGTCCGTCTCAGGGGGGCGGCCGCGTGCCAGACTCCAGGTGGGCGGTGCAGGCCGGGGAAGGCAGCCCTCTGCCTGGCAACAGCGGTCACGGGTGAACTTGAAGGCGAACAGCCTGGGAGGCCAGCCTGGCCAGCAAGCACAGGGCAGTCCAGCAGGCTCTCCTGAGCACGGCTGACCGCCCAGCCCGACCGCCATGTGACAGAGGGGAGGCACCTTCTAACTGCCTCCTCCCTCCCCCAGGTGCCCTGGGACGACCTCCGCTACCTCTTTGGTGAAATCATGTATGGCGGCCACATCACGGACGACTGGGACCGCCGGCTGTGCAGGACCTACCTAGCGGAGTACATCCGCGGGGAGATGCTCGAGGGAGAGGTGATGCTGGCGCCTGGCTTTCAGATCCCCCCCAACCTGGACTACAAGGTAAGCGGGGGCCTGGGCAGCGGGGAGGAGGGCGGACAGCACGAAGGCCGCCCACGACCAGCAGCAGTGGCGTGGTGAGGGCTGCTTCTCAAATATGGCAGGTTGCTGAGCCAGAACCCAGGCGGCCAGAAGGAGGACGGGCGGGAATTCCTTTCTGTAGCTGGGAGCCAGGCAGGGTTAGGAGCCAGCGCTCCGCAGAGGGCCGGCCGCCCACAGGGGCTGGGTGAGGCCGAGGACTCGCCGGCTCGCACAGCTTTCCCTGGGCAGCCTGCTCACACGCGTCCTCCCTCCAGGGCTACCATGAATACATCGACGAGAACCTGCCCCCCGAGAGCCCCTACCTGTACGGCCTGCACCCCAATGCCGAGATTGGCTTTCTGACGGTCACCTCGGAGAAGCTGTTCCGAACTGTCCTGGAAATGCAGCCCAAGGAGACGGACTCGGGAGCAGGCACAGGAGTGTCCCGCGAGGAGAAGGCAGGGCCCGTCGCGCCGTCCCCAGGCCTGGGGCCAGTCCACAGCACAGTGCAGCCCCAGGGCTGCACTGTGCTGTGCATGTGTGTGTTAGCCAGGCACACGCTGTCCCCACCTCAGGGACGAGGACCCTGGGTGGGGGTCTGCAAGCTGGTTAGGAGGCCCCGTCAGACCCTGGGGAGTGGCAGGCACTCCAGCTGTCCCCCAGCAAGCTCAGCTGGCCACCGGGCAGATGCCACTCATCAGAGCTCAGGGAGCACAGCACTGAACAAAGTGCTCGTCCAGGCCACCTGGGGACCCCTCCTGAGGCCCGCACCCCACACCAGCACGCCAGGCCAGCGAGTTGCCAGGCAGCGCGGTAGAGACCCACATCAGCACGGAGAGCCCTGTGACCCGCACCCTCTCCTGACCTAACACGTGAAACCAGAAGCCACCTGACGGACAGTGGTGGGCTGCAGGAGGCCCAGGCGACATCCACCCCCACCAGCACCTTGGGCTTGTATGGAGGTCAGGCCAGGGTGGCCTGGTGCTCGTGGGCAGCCACGTGGTGTGCCAGCGGGGCCAGTGCACTCAGAGAGCCCACTGGCCATGTCACCACGTGTGGTCCTGTGGTCCTGGCAGCTCCGCCTGCCTCCCCTTCCCTCTGAAGGTGGGGCGGCTCCCAGGCCCTGAGGCAGTGGGCAAGGGTCCCTGCTCTGGTGAAGGCAGTGTTGGGGGCTCATAGGGACTGGCTTCCAGGTGAAGGCCGTGCTGGATGATATCCTCGAGAAGATTCCAGAGACGTTCAACATGGCCGAGATCATGGCAAAGGCAGCTGAGAAGACCCCCTACGTGGTAGTCGCCTTCCAAGAATGTGAAAGGATGAACATCTTGACCAATGAGATGCGCCGCTCCCTGAAGGAGCTGAACCTGGGGCTGAAGGTACAGTTGGGTCAGCAGGCCCGGGAGTCATGGCCTGCCCCTTCCTGCCCTGCTCTGGACACCCGGGGGCCCCAGAAGCTGCAGGAGCTTATCTTGACTGCTCCTGGCAGGAGGCGCGCTGCCCAGGGCCCCATGCAGGGTCTTCAAGGGCCCTGCAGAGCAGAGCTGACGGCTCACAACACACTGGTGAGGGTGGTCTCCCACCCTTGTGGGTGTACCTGACCACGTCTGCCCCAGGCCAAGGGGCATGGCCTGTACTCCCCTGAGCCCACGGTGTCCCTCAGGGGGAACTGACCATCACCACTGACATGGAGGACCTGTCCACGGCTCTCTTTTACGACACTGTACCCGACACATGGGTAGCCCGGGCCTACCCCTCCATGATGGGCCTGGCAGCCTGGTACTCAGACCTGCTGCTCCGCATCAGGGTAAGCAGAGTTCCCTCGGAACACCGCCCAACGCAGACATGGGGACAAGAATGCCAGGGCTCTGGGCCCGCACCCCAGAGCCTCAGGAGCAGAGCTGTGATGGCCCTGGAGGCCCTTGGTGGCCAGGCCTCTGCCCAAGCAGGGTGCAAGGGCCTGGCCCAACCCCCCCAGACACCCTGAGAGGATGCAGGAGCCTCCTCTCAAGGAGTCCAGCCATGCCCAGCAAGCACAGCAGCCCCACCTGCCAGTGAGAGCTGAGAGCTCAGGCCCACAGTGAGCCTGGGGACAAGGCCAGGCCGGCTGTTCCCTCCCTGGCCCTGCTTTTCCCATTCATCCCCTCATTTAAAATGGAGCCAGACAGCAAGGCGGGTCGCCCTCTGGGGGTGCGGACCAGCCCTGGCCTCCCCTGCTCACCCCAGCCTGGGCTTCGTGCAGGAGCTTGAGGCCTGGACTACGGACTTTGCCCTGCCCACCACCGTGTGGCTGGCTGGATTCTTCAACCCCCAGTCCTTCCTCACGGCCATCATGCAGTCCATGGCCAGGAAGAATGAGTGGCCTCTTGACAAGATGTGTTTGTCGGTGGAAGTGACCAAGAAGAATCGGGAGGACATGACCGCCCCACCACGGGAGGGCTCCTATGTGTACGGGCTCTTCATGGAAGGTGAGGAGCGGCCGCGGTCAGCAGCAGCCCCAGCGAGACCGGCCGTGCAGGGAGCAGGTGGGAGAGGCGTGCAGATGGGCACCTGGGCCCGCAGCCCGGAGCACGCTGACCACTAGTCAGTGGGTCTGAGCACTGAGAGGGCTGGGGGACACAGACCACTCCGTTCGCACCTGTGCAGACATGAGGACCTCGTCCTCCAGCCAGGGTGCGGGGCCCAGGGCAGGCATGCCTTCCGCAGAGCAGAGTGCTTCCGGGCACATTCGCTGGCCCCCAGCCAGGAGCCCACCTCTGCCCATTCCTGTCCTGGTCCCCTGCCAGTCTCCAGGCTGCATGGACAGGACTTTAGGGTGGGAGGCCTGCCTGCCCCCAGCCCCAGAGCCCCGTGCGTCACCATCCACGTGGCTGGGAACCAAAGAAGAGGGAAGAGAGGTGGAGGCTCCCCCTAGAACTGGCCCCCTCAGCCCTGCTGCTCCCGAGGCAGGCCACTCACTCAGGCCCACTGAGCAGAGCAGCCACTCTGCCAAAGCCCGCCCACTCGACAACTGCCCCCACCCAACCTGTGGCATCAGGCAGGGCCAGCAGAGGCCCAGGTACCCCACTTCCCACAGCATCCAAGACAAACAGCAGCAGCCGTTCCCCACGTTTATTTTGGAATTCCAGACAGAAAATACAAACATTATTGAATATGATGAGTAGAAATGGTAGCGGTCTGGTTAAAGGCAAACAGTATGTATATATGCACGAGTGATTCTTCACACTGCACGTGTGCACAGGGAACTCTGACTGAGCTGGGTTAGGATTTCTTGCCACTGAGAGTGAGAAAGCCGACAGACGAACTCTGGAGACACCACAGACTGAAAGCGATGGAACCCAAGAGCGTTAGTGCACACACGCCACCTGCCCCACAGCATCCACCGGGGACACCTGCACCCCTGCCCCTGCTCCTGGCCTCAACTCTTTGGGAGTCTCAGGGGCGCTGGCCTCCCCGCGAAGGGTGGGCTGTGAGGCCAGGCCTCTCCCTGGGGTCCCTCCCTCACTGCCAGCACACCAGACAAGACCTGTTCGCTGTACCAGGGCTGCCCTGACCCTTGGCCGCACTGTCCCCGCAGGAGCTCGCTGGGACACCCAGACGGGAGTCATCACTGAAGCGCGTCTGAAGGAGCTGACGCCAGCCATGCCCGTCATCTTCATCAAGGCCATCCCTGTGGACCGCATGGAGACCAAGAACATCTATGAGTGCCCCGTGTACAAGACGCGCATTCGCGGCCCCACCTACGTCTGGACCTTTAACCTCAAGACTAAAGAGAAGGCCGCCAAGTGGATCGTGGCGGCCGTGGCGCTGCTGCTGCAGGTGTGACTGGCTGCTGGTCCTGCCCCACGGCCCCGCCCTGCACCGAGTCAACCGACTACCATCAGCAACGGGCCTTCAACTGTCTCCTGCTCTTTACGGGAACTGAGGGTTGTTTCTTCTCTTACACAATCAAGGTGCTTTGTAACCAGGTGCACCTGGACTAACAGGAGGGTGGAGGCTGCTGTACAAGAGGTGGTGCAGATTAAAGCTGCTGCAGTTTCTCGGTGTCCTCATCCAGCAAGGCTCAGCGCCGGGTGCGGCTGGGCCAGGGCCCCGACTCCCAGCAGCCAGGGGAAGGCATCCGAGGAACCCAACCCCAAACCCTGACTCCTGGGCCAGGGGCGCTGCAAGCAGCATGTGGAGTTAGGGTGCAGCAGTGTGGCCTGATGTCACATGTACAGCCCCACCACTGGAGGGACCTGGTGCACGGTTAGGAGTAGGGTTACTCTCCCCTCCTGAGGACAAAAGGGCTTTCAATAATCATGCCCCCGAATCTAGAGAAGGATACTTCCACGTGCCTGGTGTGCTTCCTCTCAGCTGCCTGTGCTCTTTGAAACCACAGGGCAAGACACAGTGGGGACCTCAGGGGACTACCTTAACTGTGAGCTTGTGTCCCGTGTGTCCTGGGGGGTCGCAGGTTTCCATTTCCACAGAAAGGCACGGGGAGATTTATACTTTCTCCTGTCTGCTGTCCCCAGCCTTCCATTGGGCAGGGACAGCAGGAGGGTGTGCAGGTACGAAGGTGCCCCTGGGAACTGTACAGCCCAGGCTGGGAGATGGCTATTTCAGCTGCTCGGTAGCAGCTTCCACCCAATTCCAAGCCCCAGCGAGGCCTCCCCATTGTGAAGCATGGTCCTGGCATAAGGAAAGTCACGTTCCTATTCCTTCCAAGCAGTCCTTCAGCCTATCTGAGCTTCAGAGTCACATGACACCCTAAAATCTCCCCTCAGCCTGTCAGCGCTCAGGAACCACACTGCCCAAACACAAGCTGGGCTCCAGCTGAGTGAGTGGGACAGAGGCTCCAAGGGAGCCGCCCAGTCAACAGGCAGCTACAGGGGTACTGGCTGAGGGGCTCCCCTTGAAAGACTTGGCTTAGTCTACTGAGCCCTCTAGCTGGCAGGAAGTCTGCTGTCTGCAATCAGAATCGCTTCAACAGGAGCGAGAGGCAGCCAGGACTGAGGGGCCCTGTGACCACACCAACACAAGGCATTCCAGCAATGTGGCCAGGCTGCCACTCGGGCCAACTGGGGCAGTGGGGTGCAGACAGGAGGGGGAGACCCAGAAGTCTGGAAGCCAGAACAAGCAGGTACAGAGCCTACAAACCCCAGGTAAGATGGGTTCCAGGCAGGCGAGACACGTCTTTTTAGGCTTAACATTAGCAAACACTCTAGGAATGGCACCTAACCTCAGCTCGGTCTTTTAAGTTTGGCAAAATCTTTTTTACAAGTGTATTCACCCAAACCATGGGTGAGGAAGCAGTGCAGGAAGCCTGAAGTCCAGGGGCCGTCATTAGCAGCAACCCTGGGGCCCAGAGGTTCAGATCAGAAGCCAAAGGAAAAACCCCCTCAGACCCAGGAGGGAATCGGCCCTGTGAGGGCACGGGAAGGAAGCAGAATTGCTGCCAGTGCCCCTGCTGGCAGGAGGGGTTACTGCAGCTGCTCAAAACCAGGTCGCAGGGACAGACCAGTCCTCAACGGGAGGAGAAAAGGCCTCCCATGGCCCGCCACCAGCGACTCATCTCCATTCCCCAGTAATAACCGCAAAATGTGAAGTTTCTCCAATTTTGCCTTTAGAGCCCAAAATAAAACAGTAATTTACTCCACATGTGCATACTGTGGGTAGTTGACAAAATCATCTCCAAACTTTCCAAGGGATGATTCACCTTTGGGTTGCACACAGTGAGGGGAAGCATGGCTTGGAAGAGACACTAGGGGCCTCCAGCCTCTGCGTCTCCTGGTTGCTGAGCAGAGTGAGAGAGCCTTGGTCTGGGGAGAGCTCCTGGACAGAAGAACCTGCCCAGGACGCCTTGAAGGTCATCAGCAGAGACCAAGGGTGCATTGGGGACAGAGGAACTGCGAGGATTGCTCAAGCCAGGCTGTGGCACAATGGTGTTACTGCGGTCCTGCAGAGACCCAAGGAATGCGAATGTTGTGGAAAAAAGGCTCTCCACACAGAAACCCAGCGCCTGGTCATTCCTGTGGCTCCTCTCAACTCAATGTCCCCAGGGACAATTTAGTAACCAGCCTGAGGGCAAACAGCCTTAACCATGTGCTGCAACCCTGGCGGGGTGGCCAAAGCCACCGTGCCACGCTATTCCCTACTGCTGTAACTGCAGCCATCCTTGCAGAAGACTAGGTGCTCCCGGCACACAGCCAGCCCACAGGGATGAGGCCAGCAGGCCACAACCTTTCAGAACCCATGAAAGGTGACCATGGTGGTTGCTATCTCTCAGTAGGCAGGCAGGAGCAATTGGTTCCAGAAGCACAAGGTACAGAGAAGACTCCAGTCTGGCTCCCCCAGAGGAGGAGCTGGCCACGCCTGGGGCCCGGAAGGCTGCTCTCTACAGAAGGCTCATGCTCTGCCTTCAACCACCTGGCCTGCCGAGCTGGGTAGTGAGTTCTGAAACTGGCTCCCAAGACAATAGGGTGGGCAGACTTCTATAAATAAGCAGGCATGTGGCTTCAAAATGCCCTGCTTGGGATGACACAAAATGTGAGCTGACATATCAGCCAATCACAGGTGTAGAGCTTATGTGGATGTCTGGTCAAATAAAAAATTAAAATGAGCTGGGTCAGGCAGCACACATCTGTAATCCCAGCAACTCAGAAGGCCGAGGCAGGGGGAGTTCAAATTCAAGGCCAGCCTCAGGAACTTAACAACACTTTGTCTCAAAAAATAAAAAGGGCTGGGATATAGCTAAGTGGTACAATGTCCCTGGGTTCAATCATCAGTACCCCTTCACACACACACACGCAAGTAATTAAAATAACAATGAAAAGACCACAGGATTAAATGCAAATTTTTTAAAAAATGAGGTTGCCAAGAGCCAAGGGACCCTACACTATAAACATGAGTGCGCCAACACAGAAGCATGCACTACCACACCCCCGACTCTGGTGGTTCCTCCCTCACCCTCAAACTGAAGTCCCAACCACACCCATGAGCAGAGGACCCAGGATACCGACTCCACCTGGGGCCCTCCAGAATGTGTTTGGGAGCACAGAGGGCCACTCCAGAGACCCCACTGCATCAAGACAGCCAGGGTAGTTCAGGTAGGCCCCGCAGGTGGCTACTGGGCAGGCAGGCACATCCTGTCACCTAGAACATCACACCTCCCTAACTGCACGTCAGAGATGTCCCGGAGATGTCCCAGCCCCAAGGTCTGGCTCAGCACCATCTGGTCCCGAGCTGCAGCTGGCCAGAGCCCCTGTCTCCTCTCAGGGGCTCCCTCCTCTTCCCACAGCAGGGTCCTGCTCAGCTAAGAGGACAGAACAGACTGCCTGCCCCTCACCCAAGGCCTCGCATGACCCTTGCAAGGGTCACACTGCTGACATAGGTGGCCCCGGCATTTGGTGTGACTGGCACCCGACGAGAAATGAACCAGCTGCCTAATTTAGCACCAATCTTCAGAAACTTCGATGATAGCTACCCACAACCCTCCACGTGCGTAACCAAGGAAGAGCCCCAGGGTTCCTTCAAAGGGTCTCTGGAAGGTGGACCACCCTCTGCCCTACTCCAAGCTCTCGGCAAAACTGCGCTGAGAGGCGGTGCAAGAGACAGCACCTGGCGTCCTCAGAAGAAGTTCTTGATCAGTGGAGTCACCATCTTCACCCACAGCTTCACCTGCCGACTTGGCTGCTCAAAGGTGGCAGAGGACACCACACCTGACCGCAGGTAGAGCTGCTCTTGCTCCTGAGGAAGAAAAACAGACAGGAGTAGTTAAGAGTCCCTGCAGCACCAGGTAACATGGCCCTCAGACCAGCCTAGAAAACACCGACTTCGCATGTCAGGCCGGAGGTGCAGGGTGTCCGGCAGCAGGGCAGGCAGGCCCCTGCAGGGCTGCACCATGCTCTGCCAAGCTACGAAGCCCGGTGCTGAGGACTCTAAACACAGGGTGTCTACGCTTCTCCCACTTGGGGCTGAGGAAACACAGCTGGTGGAAAAAATACTGTCAAGGCTCACCATCTCGATGCCGCGTAGGTCCACGACTGGGATCCTAATCAGAGTACGATACACTGAGGTGGAGCACAGCACCACCGTGAGGGCCCGGCTGGGGTGCAGCGCAGGGGCAGAGATTTGCCCAGCATGCAGCAGAGAACCTGCACTCAGTTCCAGCACCGCAAAGAACTGATATTTCTTTATTAAAAAGATATATCTTTATTTAAAAGAAATATCTTTAAATAAAGACGACGACATGGTTTCTTTCCATCAAACTGGTAGTTTGCTGACGTAAACTGCTGGGGAAAGGGACATGGAGCTCTCTCTCTCCAAGGCAATCTGGCAACAGCTATCAAAAGCCTCAAAAGCTCCACTTGCGTCTCCCAACAGACACTTATCACAACGGCATTGTAATAGAAAAAAACAGAAACCACCGAGACGTCGTCGCAGAGCACCTTACCAGCACATCCACATGGCAAGACAGCCTTCGCCATGCGGTCACCACAGCACACGACACCTATGTCAGGGCAGAATGCACAACGCACCTGACACAGCAGCTTGATGTGGAGTACACACCTGGCTTTCCTGGAGACAGGTGCCAGGACCCCACAGACACCAAACCCTGAGCAGGCCAGTCCCTGACACTGAGTGCACAGCATCTGTGTGGACATGTCCCCTGGTGGACTTCTGAATTCCACCTTACCTGCAATATCTAATACAAGGTAAAGGCCAGGTAAATAGTTCTCATACTATATTGTTTAGGGGAAAAATCTGCACGTGTTCAGTGCAGTTGGGAATGTTTTCCAATCATTTTTGATCCATGGGTGTCTGAATCCTTGAATTCAGAACCCATGGGTACGGAGGGCCAGAAGTAACCCTAATTCCTTTTTTAAAAAAGATATGCCTCGGGGCTGGGGATGCAGCTCAGTTGGTAGAGTGCCTGCCTCGCAAGCACAAGGCCCTGGGTTCAATCCCCAGCACTGCAAAAAAAAAAAGATATGCCTCTCCACATGTACAAAGAATGAAAGGGAATAAGCAAAATGGGTTCTGACCAAAGGTTAGTTTCTTTTATTTTTTACAAGAAAATGTTTATTACGCCAGGCGTGGTGGCGCACACCTATAATCCCAGCACTTGGGAGGCTGAGGCAGAAGGATCGCGAGTTCAAAGCCAGCCTCAGCAACTTAGCAAGGCACTAAGCAACTCAGTGAGACCCTGTCTCTAAATAAAATACAAAGTAGGGCTGAGGATGTGGCTCAGTGGTCAAGTGCCCCTGAGTTCAATCCCCGGTTTCCAAAAAAAAAAGAAAAGAAAATGTTTATTACTCTCACATCTAGAACATGTGCACAGGCTTCACCTCTGGAGGAGAATGTCGCTTTCTCCAGCCACGTGTCCTCAGGTGGTGTCCTCTCCTAACCAAGCCTCATGATCAGGCAGCAGTTCAGGGACCAAGCCCCACTGCATTCAAATCTGCATCTCATCTGGGAATTCTGGGTCACGCCTACGTCCACACCACCCAGAGGCTCACGTCCCACAATTGCGGGGTCACACAAGAGGGACACCGTGTGAGGGAAGACCACACGGTCTTCGGTGTCAGTCGCATTTCCTCCTGCACCCTCTCTACTGCGCTCCTTGCCTGTCATGAAGCACGCCCTGGAGGACACATCCACGCTCCCAGACCCTCAGCCCCTGATGGACCACAGCTCCAGGTGTCACAAACACAGGGCCTAATTCTCTGGCCTCCCAATTGCTGCTGCTGAGCTTCAAATCCCTGGCAGGAGGTGCCTGCCTGAGAAGGCAGCTCTGGTCTTAGGGGCTGGTCTGCATGAGTCTCCACACACATGGCTGCAGCTCTGTGTTCTCCAGTGAACACCCAGCCAAGGTTGCAGTGAGATTACCAGAAACGAGTCATGTCCTCAGACTCCACAACAGGGATGGAGAAGGAAGTCAGCTGGCCAGGGTCACAATGCTTTCCGAGGGAGTATTTCTTGGGTCACAAGTGGAAACTGTTCGCTGAACAAAGCCAGGAAGCTTTCCATTTTTATTGCATGCACTAAGTGAAGGGAGGAACTTCGGATTCTGATAAAGACATCTCCCCATTCCCAGAGCTCCACGTGACACGGCCAGGGCCCTGTGTCCCAGGAGAACTCCAGCAGCAGCTGCTGAGAGCAGAGACCCCCGGCTGCTGGAGTTGCAGGACTTTTCAGTGCGGGCCTGCAGGGCCCCAGCAGCACTGGGTGCTCAGGGACCAGGCCCTATAATCCTGGCACACAGGCAGACAGGCAGAACAATCTAGAAATGCATTTCTGCAATTCACAGGAACAGAAATTAGTCTTTCTACCACCCTCCCACAATCCAAAGCCCCTGGGATGCAGGTTTGGTAAGAAAATATCCCAAATATGTGATTTGAGAAAGCAGCTCCCAACCACAACCAGCCCAGCTTTTCTCAAGATCCAGGATGTGGGTTAAGTTCCCTGACTCAGGAAGTGGGGAACAGTCAGTACTAAGACCCTGGGCATAGGCGTGGGTACTTACTTCTCAAGTCAACCCAGGCTCCCCACAGAACTCGTCCCCTCCCCAGGCCAAAATCACCAACAACTCTCCAGTTGGGCCATCTGAGCACACACTTCTCTGCACCAGAGGCCAGAGGCCAGAGGCCAGGAGATCCCTGGGTAAAAGCAGTGATCTGGCTTTCCTACCAGCTGAGCTCTGAGGCCAGCAGTTGCTCCTTCACTGGAATCTCTCACCATTTGCTACTTGTCTCCCTGAAGGGGGAACCCTGCTGGATAAATCCAGTGCCCCAGGGGCCACCCAGGCCTGCTCTACCACTGACAGGAGACTGCAGGAGGCAGGTCCAGGGTGAAGCAGCAGCTCTTCCTCGTCAAGAGCTCAGAGCACTTCCCCGACACTGGAGCAAAGCTGGGCAAGTTCAGCCCAAGCTTCTGAAGCCTGGCCTGCAGCAGTGTTTCTGTACTCTTGTGACTCAGGAGGGGACACTGACACTGCCCATGGAAAGGTGCTACTATAAGGGTCATACCCTCAAGAGCCCAAAGCACTGTCCCAACCTCACCCATACAGGACCTGTGCTTCCATTTCAAAAGTCCATCAACACTGCTGTAGGTAACCAAATACTGAGGTCTACATAAAAACACAAATGAATTCTTGGTAACTCTGTTATCTACTTTAAATAGAAAACAAAACACTGCTACCATCTAGGGAGGGTCAAATTTGCTGCTGGCCCTTTAAGAGTCACCCTTGTTCTTAAAAGTGGCAGGCCCTCTGTGCAGTGGAGGACAAGATCCCAAGACACACGTCCACACAGTTCCACAGGCCCTGCAAGATCAAGGCCTTGGTCCTTCAGGGGTCCCACTGCCCCACCACTGCAGACTTGGGGGAGCACACAGTCTTTCTCAGCCCTGGTCTGTTTCAGCAGACCACAGCAGGAGACAACTCTCGGGCAGCCCGTGACACAGGGCCAGGCTGAGCACCACCTGCACCCCGCACACCTGGGAATCCCACCACGTCAACCAACCTGGTGGAGCTGCTGCTGCAGGGCTCGGCTCTCTGTCACGATGGCGATCTGGGCCTCCAGGTCCCGGTGAACTGACCTGTACCCAAAATTAGGAGAGCCAATCAGCGTGAGACAGGGCAGGCTGCTCCCTGCCAGGTACAGCCAGAGGCCTGCAGGGAAAAGGAAATGGGCAGACAAGAAATGAGCGCAGAATCTGCCAATGTCCACAACACACACTGTGTCAACCTAAGAGAAAAGCAGCTGACCAGGCACACAGGTGGACAGGCAGCTCCACCCCACGCCCATGATGAGGCGCAACAGACACCCCAACAAACACCGCTCTGCACACCCCACCACTCTGTGCTGTGGCCTGGGTCCCCTGCAGGATGAGCAGCTGGGTTCCTCAAGGGAACCTGGTGAGGCTGGCCTCAAGGTCTGCGCTCACAGCCCACCCACCACTGAGTCCCAGAGAGCAGGGCTTTAATCCCAGCTGCCTCTCTCACCTCTGGGCCTGCCAAAGGTGCCAGTGAAGCCCAGGCCCAAGTGGGCAGCAGCTGTTGTCCCAACCCCAGAGCTACTGGGAGCAAGGGGGAGGCAACGGAAGCAGCAGGTAAGAACAGTAACCCCCTGCCTGGGCCACAGACTGGTGGGGAAGACACAGGCACTGGGTAAGAAAGGACAGGCCTGCCTAAGGACAAGCTGCCACCCTTCCTACCTCGGGACACACGAGTCTCCCTGACCCAGCCTCCCTATAACACGCCAAGCTGTTAACACACCAACAAGCCATGAAGCCCCAAAGGGCTCCAGAACCAGAGCTCTGCTCTCACTGGCCCTGGGGCTCAGGGACTTCCCTTTCGACAGCACTAGGCCAAGTCCACCTAAGGCCAACGAAGGAGAGGACCTGAGGGCCTCTCTCAGACAAACACTGGTTCCCCTTTTCTGCTAGGCTATCAGTCAAGGCTCACAGGAAGACTGTGTGAAGGGGAGAGCTGCGTGTCTGGCCATACCCTGGGAATATTTCTGTAAGAACAATGATGGGTTCGCTCAGAATCCTAACCTGTTGTCCAAGACAACCAGGCAGGTCCTCTGTTTTGTACACCAAACTCCAAAGTCCGTAAACTCCAAATCCCAGCCAGGACCTGCTTTCACAGCTCAGCACCCTCCACCCAAAAACTACTCCTAACAGAAGACTCCCCAAACCTGACCTCCCAAGGACATGTGCTGCTCAAGACCCCTCCTGCTCCAGGGAGCATGGATTCAGCGTGGCCTCCACATTTTCCTCCTCGCTGCACCCTCACTCACACCAGGAAACCAGGCCCAGTGTGTCACCACGGGCTCAAAGGCCCCCGTGGGCAACTGCACGGGACTAACTTCCCACCAAGTCTTCTCCATCAACATGATGCTCTCAAAGACCCACAGACCTGCATGACCACAGCAAGCTGGCAGTCCGCAATGCACACCACGTTCCTAAAATAGAAGACCATTTCCTAATTCTCACTCAGAGCAGAAGCATTTCCAAGAACATCTTGGGTAAGAGGTGACGAGGCCCTGCTGCCTGTTCCTGTAATGGGCTCGTCCCCTCCTCTACAGAAGGCCACATCAAAGCCACTTGCTTGCCTTGTACTCGCTTCATCAATGGGGCCTCTGGTTGTGCAGACAATTCAAGAGGCCACAGGCGGGGCAGGCTGTCCCCTCTGCCTGGCTCTGGCAGCTCTGTTCCAGATGGCTCACCATACCAGGGGTCCAAGGCAAAGCTGCTCTTCTGCACGGACGGCTCTTCACATGCATAGCCACTAGGCTCTGCCTCACCCCACCCCAGTGTTTCCCAGAGTATGGAGCTGGGAGAGATGAGGCGCAGAGTAGGAATTCCAGCAGCCTCAGACCAAAGACGAGATTCCTGCCACCTGTCATTGCTGGTCCCTGCTTTTCTCATGACAACAGCAGCCTCTTATGAACACTGGGACACCTGCAATCTCAGAGACTTAGAAGGCTGAGGCAGGAAGATCCAAGTTCAAGGCAAGTCTCAGCAACTTAGTGAGACCCTGTTTCAAATGAAAAACAAAGGACTGAGGATGGAGTTCAGTGGAAGGGCACTTGCCTAGCATGTGTGAGCCCCTGGGTTCAATCCCCAGTACTACAAAAGAAAAGAAAAAGCAAAAATAAAGAGCAAATGGCAAGAAAACCAAACCCTACTGGTGAGATCCACTGACAGAGTGTGGAAAGCCCTGCCCAGGAGGAACACTGCCCACTCATCAGAGGTGGCACAGGGCACCATGCCCAGGGAGCCCTGCTGGGAAAACAGTCTTCCTCCATCTGAACTCTTCCAAGCAGGCAAGTCAAGGGTTTTCACCACTTGTCTGCACCCTGGAGACGGCTGGGAAATTTCCAACAGGTAGGGGGCTCAAGAAAACCCTGAGGTGCAGTCTCATCTCCCTTGCTCCAGTCAGGCCCGCACGACTCAGGACGCTGGCTCAGCCTGCACAGGGAAGACTTGCTATCGGGAAGCCTGCTTCCGGCACAGGGCCATAAACTATTATCAAGGCCCAGCTCCTCACCCCAGGGCCTGACCTTTGGGCCCAACATCTCTACCATTCCAGGAACCAGCAGGAACTGCAGCAGGAAGAGGGGGGAAGCACCCTGCTGTGGAGAAAGTGATTTCAGGAGCAGACTGGGTGCAGGCTGTTCACAGGGCAGAGGAGTATTGCAGACTGGGTCCCAGGGGGCAGGGGCAGGGGAGGCCAAGGCAGCATTATCAAGCCTGGAGCCCACCACAGAGCATGTGGGTGGAAGGCCCCAAGAGGACAGACCTGGACTCAAGTCCAAAGACCCCTGCTGCCTCCCAGCTCTGGTCCCCTTCTCAGAAAAAGTGGCACCAGCCCTGCCCTTGTCCATCTGAAGCAGTCTCAGTGCTTTGTAGTTCCCTGCAGAGGCCCCCAGCATTTGACAGGCCCGGGACACCTCCTGCACCATGGCACAGGCCCCGCTCCCAGCCCATGCAGTTCTGCAAGGCTAGGGGGCCCATAGGGCTTCACTGCCTACCCCCTGCTTGGTCAGTCCTGCTCAGGGCAGGCATGGGCCACTCCCTCTCTTCACCTAGGCCCTGCCAGGCTCCCTGGCCCCCATCAGCCTAGATCCCTTCTCCTACTTTGCTCGTTTTCACCTGATGCATATTTGTACAGGTTCCTCTACACACAATCTGCTTCCTATTAGACTGAAAGCCCCAGGAGGGGAGAGGTCCCTCTTGGCCCAGGGAGCTATTCCCACTGCCTTGAAGGATGTGTGACACTTGGTAGGGACCTCAATAAATATCTGATTGAATAAAATGAGTAACGATGACTCTTCCAACAAAGGAAGGTAGAGTAAGTGAAGTTCGAAAGCAGGAGCTCAAGCATCCTTTAAGTCAGGGGCATTCTCTGAGGATCTTTCCCAGAAACACATGCATGCAACCCTCCTGCTGGATCCTACAGCATTCTGCTATCAATTTCAGAGGTTTCAGACTCATGTAAAAACAAGGAGGCAGAAAACACCCTGGCCTCCGCTCCAGAGAGAAGCACCTGCCAGCTCTGATGTCAGAACAGCTCCCCCATAGCTGGACCGTGCTTCAGTCTAAGGCACCAGCCTAACCCCCAAGCCCGGAGCACCCCCGCAGGGTTCCAGGTGAGAGCCTTCCCACTGTGGCCCAGGAGCACAGGGTGGGGCGGACTGGCTGTCACCATCAGTTCACCTTTGGGCACCATGCCAGTCAGCCTATCAGGAAGACAATAAAAATAGTGACATTCTCACAATCATTAACAGATTCCGCTGTCAGCAAGAGCCAGAAATCTCTCAATCCAATGGCTCGGCTCCACCCTGGCCACACACGTGGTGTTGTTAATGTGGAGTACTGACTCCAGAACAAATGGAGTCATTGACGCGAACTCACTGAACTCATTTTCTGATCCTCCCCCTACAATGCAGGCCCAGGGCTAAGCCAGCACATGGACGCTGCACCGCTGGGTGCACAGCGTGGGCATGCTGTCCCTGTCTGAAGGGCTGCTGGCTCTCAGGACAGGGCTGGGACATGGTTGTTGTATTCCGTGCTCTCAGCAAGAAGCCAGACAACAGTGAGTGCTGCCCTGAACCTACCCTCCATGGGCAGGAAGCTGGGAGGCTGGAACGCAGTTTGACATACCCAGCCTCTGCTAAAGCTGTGGCCTCTCACAGACCTCAAGGTGAGTTTGCCAGCATGTGGCACACTACACTTACAGGTTTACAAGGGCAGACAGCTGGGCTATGCCTCCCCACCCTGGTGCTTCATGGGGACCTGGTGCTTCATGGGGACCAATGCAGGACCAGGGGTGGTGGGCCCAGAGCCCAATCAGATGAGTCTGCTGCAGAATCTAGGTTGCCCCTGGATGGGGTCCAGATTCTACCCTGGCTCCCAGAACCTCAGCCTAACACACCTACAGGACAAGGAACAAGGGCCAGGCAACAGGAAACTGGCAAACCATGAGTCACAGGAGCAGCCAGCAGCCTGCAGCTAATGTGGAAGCCTGCCCAGCCCGCACCCGAGGGCAGCTCCTGAGGACTCCCTTTCTGGGGACCAAAGTACTAGTAAAAGCCTCTGGCTTCAAGCTGTCCTTCACCACCCAGAACAGGACCAGAACTACACCAGGCCAACTTCCAGTCACTCCAGCAACAAGGCAGGGACTTTGTGAAGGCGGGAAGAAGATGCATTCCACAGGACTCTGATTTGGTCTGTTTTTCACTTTTTGGAGGTGCTGTGAATGGAGCCCAAGGCCTCGCACATGCCAGGCAAGTGCTCTACGACTGAGAAACTCCAATTTTTTAATTTGGCTCTTCCAGGGGAGGAATTCGAGGTACAGGTATAATATTCTGGCAATGCTGGCAGCAGCCACGAGTGATGGGGGAACCACTGCATGCCACCGTGGTCCTATGGCTACGCTGGGACAGCCAGCAGGTTCAGTGGATCAAGTGTGTTTTCAACTCACAGTATTTTCCCTGTGTTGTTTTTCAACTCACATTATCTTCAGCTTAAAATGGACTTATCAGAACACACCCCCACTGAAGCTGAGTGGCATGCGAACAGGTAACAAAGCCAGACCCCACACCCAGAGACTCTGCCCAGCATTCATCAGCTCTGAGCCACTGAGCTCCTCCTACCCCGGGTCTCTGATGTCAACACAGCACCAGTCTCATGATCCCCGGGGCCCCCCTCCTGGCTGGGTGCCACTGGTCATTCTACAGAAATTCAATGTGCACCCTGCTGCCCTGCTCCCCTGATAACCCAATGCCATCACCCCATTTTGACAGGAAACTGAACCAGTCCTTCGGCTTCTACCAAGGATAAAACTGAACCAAGAACCAGGGTCCTGGGCTCCACATCTGGGAACCTCTACACTAAGACACAGGGATACCAGGTCTCCTGAAGAGGTGTCCTTCGCAAGAAGTGAAACACAGACTAAACAGACAATCCACACGCAAATCCATGCTGCAAAGGAAGTCTCTAGGGCATGACGCTAAAGAGAAGGAACCTCTGATTACTTTACTAAAATATGCTACACAAACTAAAGTCTATTAAGAAATCAGCAAAGTATGCTCCTGGGCGCGGTGGTACATGCCTGTGATCCCAATGGCTCGGGTGGCTGGGCTGAGGCAGGATCACAACTTCAAGGCCAGCCTCAGTAACTCAGGAAGACCCTGTCTCAAAATAAAACATAAAAAGGGCTAGGGTTGTAGCTCAGTGGTAGAGTGCTTGCCTAGCATGTATTAGGTCCTGGGTTGGATCCTCAGTACTAAAAAAAATAAGTAAGAAGAAATGAGCCTTGTATGCAAGTGAGGTAGACCTCCAGGCAGGCTGGGGACAGAATAAACACAGCCTCCACCACTGGTCACCACACAGGGCCCTTTCCAACAAGGCCTCTAAGCAACTGTTGCATATCCCAGCAACATCTGATGACACAAAATACTAGAGACCTTTGGGTTTCCTGCCATCAAGCTGCACTGAAACCCACTGGCACCCATTTCACTGGTGTGGTCACTTCCCACAGAGGCCGCCTCTCCCAGCCTCGCCTCAGGCTCCCCAGGGCAGGCACCAAACCCACCTCCCTACACAGCCGCCCCCACAGGCTGCCAGCAGCCCAACACACAGTCCTCAAAGCTCCCTGCTGTCCGACTCCCAGGAAAGTGCTGTGCTAACAAACAGGATGCTGCCAGGGGTGTAGGGATCTGGAATCCAGGGCCCCCGCTCACTCTCCAGGCTTCTGGAAGCAGGAGACCAGACCAGAACAGGCCTGTCCCACAGGAGAATGGGTGAGGGATCGTCACATTGGTTACACAGTGATCAAAACTTTCTGGGGGGCTGGGTTGTGGCTCAGTGGTAGAGCACTTGCTTGCACATGTAAGGCACTGGGTTCGAGGCTCAGCACCACATAAATAAATAAAGGCACTGTGTCCATCTACAACTAAAAATATTAAAAAAAAAATTTTTTTTTAAACTTTCTGGGGCTCACACAGGCCCACGGCATGGGCCTTGCAGGAAATGGTCCACTGCACAGCAATGCAAATCCACAACCCACAAAAAGTGGGCTGCCTGCCCAACCCTCTCCTGACACAGGCTGCTTTAGGGAAACAACCATTAACAGGTGAGCCAGAAAAGGCTGCTGACTTAAGCCCCCATTAGTTACAGATCAGAGCCACCAGGCAGGGAAGGACTCTGGCCTTGCACTTCAGCATGGAGTGACCTCTGGCTCTTGGTTGAGGATGCTCTGCGCACAAGAACCTCCTCCACGCACCATCTGTGCCCCCCAGGCCCCCTGCTGCCTACCTCTGCCACACACACTCACATGTGCCCTGGGACTCCATGCCTCCCCACTAACCCGGGCTCCCAGAGAGCAGAGCCCCACCCACACCAGGGCAGGAGGGAGGGAGCAGCGGGAGCAGGCAGTCCGGGAAAAGGTGAGGCACACTGGAAAAGCCAGCTGGTGTTTCTGCTTCAAAGGTGACTGTGGAGTCACCACACGCTTATCAGCGCAGCTCCAGGGAAGAGACCCGTAGCAGAGGCAGAACTGACAGGCAGGAGACAGGCCTGCAGGCGGAGCCGAGTGCAGCTGAGGAGGAGCGCTGCACAGCCGTGCACCCTCTTGGCTGGGGCTTGGGTCTGCACCGCGGACCTCTTCGAAGCTCAAAGCCTCTCCCAGCTGCTCAGCTCCTCCTTTGACACCCCACCCCTGGGCACTGTTGTGATTCCCAGAAGGAACAAGGCCAACCTGAAAATACTTTCCACACACCTTCCTGCCGGCCCTACCCCTCCTGAGACACCTGACCGCCAGCCGAGTTGAGTCCACAACATGCTAGGATGAGCCCAACGGTACAATGGGGCAGTCACTTCCCACAACAAGCAATGCCACTTGCCTAGGCAGTGGCACCAGTGTGGACAAGCCAGGAGCCTCACTGTGTTTTCTAAGGCTGGGCAGCAAAATCCCCTAGGGGTGGGGAGCAAACACACCAAGTTAAGGGCTGGGGCTACAGCTAGGAGGTAAGCACTTGCCTAGCACATGCAACCCCCAGCTCCGCAAAAAGTTAATCAATTAAATACGAGGTTAGGTTCAACACCCAGAGGGCTGGACTCAGGTCTAGGATGGCCTAGATGTCAGTACTTCTTAAAATGTATCCACACTGCAAACACTAGGGAATTAAGAAAGCATTCAACCTAGGGATTTAAAGATGTCCTCAACGACACAGGCAAAGACCTATGGTGGCTTGCAGTCTGGATGGCACCCAAGAAAGAGGCCAAGGCAACAGCACCTTCCTCCCCTCACTCAGCTCTTCTAAGAGACTAAGGGTGGCCAGAGGGGCCGGGTGAGCAACAGAGACTCAGGGCTGCCCAAAGAGAAGCCAGAAAAGCCACACGTGGAATTCCCAGCCCCAAGACTCTACCTGTCCATTGCTCTTAAGGCACGTGACCAGCTCTCGGTTCAGCGCACTTGCTCGACCACAGGTGGGCACACTCGCGACACCCAGCAGTCACAGGGCAAGTCCACTCTGAGCACAAGGGTTTTGTTGTTTTGTTTTTGCTTTTTTCAGTGCTGGGGACTGAAGCCAGAACCTCACACGTGCTGAACAACTGAGCTACATACCCAGTCCTGCCTCCAACCCCCTTTTTTTTTTCAGTCTAACTCAGTTGCCAGGTTGGCCTCAAACTTCTGATTCTCCTGCCTGAGCCTTCCAAGTAGGTGGGATTACAGGGCTGTCCCATAAGCTTGAGGGGGTTTTTTGGTACTGGGGACTGAACCCAGGGGCACTGAACTGCGGGGCAATATCCCCAACCCCATTTTCACAGTTTTTCAGGGTCTCAATCAGTTGCTTATGGCCTTGCCAAGTTGCTGAGGCTGGCTTGAACTGATGATCCTCCTGCCTCAGGCTCCAGAGCTGCTGGGATTACAGCATGTGCCACCACGCCCAGCAAGCATGAGGTTTTAGATGTACTCCATCCACAATTTAGAAAGGTACACGTAAGAATATGTCCCCGGGCTGGAGATATAGCTCAGCTGGTAGAGTGTTTGCCTCACAAACACATGGCCCTGGGTTCAATCCCCAGCACCGCAAAAAAAAAAAAAAAAGCATATGCCCCCATCTGGGCTATTCTACTGAATATCTGAGAGGGATCACAATAAAAAAGTGATCTGGACTATAACCCATTTCTCACCTGTACCTCAAGTATATAGGACATCCATCAATATGGACTAATCACTGAGAGTACAGGTTCCAATTTCTGAGTTACAGGGAGAAAAAGGCGGAGATTGGCATGCAGGGAAAAACAACCAAACAAAATGGTGAGGAGAAGACAGAAAAAGGATGTTAATGACAAACCAAAGATCCCTGATGATCCTCTGCTCTGCCAACAAGCAGAAGCACCAAGATGGAGGCATGATTAAGTCACACCCAGTCCCTGTTTGAGGAGAGATTACATGTACCATTTTTTTTTATGACAGTCACCAAAATGATTTCCATTTGTAAGTCTTTGGTGTATAAAGGGACGGATTTTACATAACCAAAATTTGCTTGAAGTCAGGCGTGGTGACACACCTCTGTAATCCTAGCAACTCAGGAGGCTGAGACAGGAGAGTCCAAAGTTCAAGGAGTCTAAGCAACTTCAGTGAAACCCTGCCTCGAAATAAAAAATAAAAAAGGCTGGATATGGAGCTCAGTGGTAAAGTGCCCATGGATTCAATCTCCAGTACTCCCCCAACCCCACAAAAAACCTGACTTAAGAGTATTTTAGCACTCACCTCCCCAGGACCCAGGGCAACCATGATGGGCCAGAGAGGGCACTGTGAGCATCGTGGGAGAAAGGAGGGGGTGCCACAGGCATGGCTGGTGCTCCAGGGGGCCGGCACAGTCCGGCTAGCCCAGACCCTGCCAGCGCACCCGGAGTGTGGCACCCCTACTGCCAGGAGCTGCCCATGCTGGAGCAGTCCTCTGGCCAGCCACACATACCTTTGGCATGAAACGTCCAGCCCCTCCGCCAGTACTCCTGCAGCTGAACCCGCTCCTGCTGTCCCAGGCTGCACACCTCGCTGTAGAACTGCCGCTCGATGTGCACGTAGGCTGCAGGGATGGCACCCGCCACCCCCTTGGCTCCAAAGAAGCCATTCACCTCTGGAGAGGCCAGCAGGATCTGGTACTCTGCCCGCGTGCCCAAGACCAGGTCCATGTAGGCCTGGGTCAGATTGAAGTAGCCCGTTGTAAGGTAGACCCGAGCACCTCGCTCAGCCTCAGTCAACAGGGTCTCTGTGACAATCTCATCAATCTGGATCTCAAAGGGCTTCATCTGTATCAATGGATATATCCAGGTGTCGGGTGCTGGTCTCCGATCGCCAGCAGCTGCTGCCTCCTCCTGTGTCAGCAAGGAGTCCCCATGGAAGGTTTGGGCATGCAGCATCTGCTGGCGGGTCCGAGCTGAGTGGATCACATCCATGACCCGCTTATTGGCTGCCTTGCAGTATGCATCCCGGTCGCCTAGGAGGACACAAGAGAGCGAAGAGGAAAAATGGAGAATCAGGACTCTGCGGGCTCAGCCACAGCATGCAACAGGCAAGCGCGGATGCTGAAAGCAGTCGCTTGCAGAACACATACTTTTTATTTTTTCTGGTACTGGAGACTGAACCCAAGGGTGCTCTACCCCTGAGCTATGTCTTCAACTTTTTATTTTATTTTGGGAGAGGGTCTCACTAAGTTACCTCAGCTGGCTTTAAACTTGTGATCCTCCTGCCTCCCAAGTCGCTAGGATTAGAAGTGGGCACCTGGGCTGGGGAGATAGCTCAGTTGGTAGAGTGCTTGCTTTGCAAGCACAAGGCCCTGGGTTCGATCCCCAGCACCGCAAAAAAAAAAAAAAAAAGTGTGCACCACACATCCAGCCAGAACACATACTGAGTGAGCTTGGGCATGAGCCCTGTGCGAGGCTCTTCTAAGGATACAGCTGCCCAGAACAAGGACCTTACTCGTGGCGAGAAGTGAAGGGCACACCTACATGGTCTCCAATTGCAAAAAGCTCAAAACCAGACAAGATGAATTTAGGGTAACAAATCAGGACAGTGGTTACCTTGGGGAATAACACCTGGGAAGGACCAAGGGAGGCTTCTGGGGAGCAATCCGCTATGAGTAGGCACATGAGCTATATCTGTGACTGGTGTTCTGTACATATGTGAACGTTATGAGAAAGTTTGTGTATATAAAGTCAAGTCAACATAGCTAAAACACAGTGGGCACACACCATGACAAGTGTGTAGGGAAGCCACCCAGCAGTGACACACATGGAATCCTCTGGGTCAGGCTCTGGGCTCTACAGGGAGCAACTGTCCTTGCTGGACAGGTGGCAGGAGCTGTGCAGACACCTGGGTGGAAGAGTACAATGACCAGAGCTATCATTAGACACGCAAAGACAGAATACTAATGAGATGCTCAAGCATCGTGGGGAAAACAGAATAGGAGCCAAAATACATGCAAGGAAATAAGACGACCAGAAGAAGTCAATAGAAGGAAAATACAAAAATGGAGAACACAGCCCAACATTAATCCTCTGAGAAGACTGCTGAGACAGCAAGGCTCTGGCACGGCTGCTGGGGGAAGACAGCAAGCAGGGAAGGATGGCCGTGCTGGTCACCCACACTTGCTCACACAGACCGAACGGAGGACAGGGCCAAACATTTGAGTGCCTTTCAGGGCTGGACTACCAAATACAGAAGGAACAGCCTGTGCAGGGATCCATCACTTCGGCCACCAGCAACTGCAGGGGCGGTGCAGGGGGGAAAGGACAGTGCCATAAGGGCTGCAGGGTCAGGAGGAAGCAGGCAGGCTGCTAAGCACATCCGTGCGTGCTCTGCCCTGAACACAGCTGCATTCTTCTCAGCCATGACGAGCCTGCCACGGTGGATCAAAAAATTTGAATTTTTTTTTCAAATGCAACATATTTTTTAAACTTTGTAGATCAAACTTTTAAACTTTTGTAGACAAAATTGAGTCCAACGAACAGATATTCATATAACAAGAAACAGATTGAGGGCTGGGGATATAGCTCAGTTGGTAGAGTGCCTGCCTCACAAGCACAAGGCCCTGGGTTCAATCCCCAGCACCACATAAATAACAAATTATATGAAAAAAAGAAAAGAAAAAAAAAGATGTCAACTTTTTATTGATGAAATGCAAAGGCTAATGGTAGTAACTAAGCCTCCTGCTGGCAGCACACAGGCTGTAGCAAGGTCGCAGCCTGGCTGGACAGCCATGGCTCCCCTGGCACAAGGCAGGGCTCCTACTGGGAGGCCCACTCAGATGCTTCCATCTCAGGTCTACAGGACATGCAGAGCTCTTCTTACAAAGTCTGCATTTAACCCCTTTCCCAAGTTGTCCCCAACTTGCAAACTCAGCAGCTGCCCTTTAAAGATCCACAAGAAGCCAGAGCCACAGGAATCATAGGAATGCAAATGCCCGGGAAGGCTGCGCCAGGACTTGCCTGCCTCCAGCAAGCAGAGCTGAGCTAGCGCCCCTTTTCACTTTCCAGGCAGGAGGCCACAGACCTCAATGGAGCTGAGAGCCACAGGCCTCTGCGCTAGGAGGTTTGGGGAAGGAGCTGAGGAGGGTGGTCACTAAGCAGCTTCCTTCTGTAAGAGCAGGGGAGGCTCCTGGTTGACCCACCTAGGCACACAGGCCCAAGCCCACACTCCCGTCTTCTCCAGCCAGCTCTCATGACTTAGCCAGTGGGTCACACCTATCTGGCTTCAGAGAAAAAGGCAGATCATAGCCCTGCCGCCCTCTCTTCTGTGCCTGAAGCAAAGCCACCCAGGTGGCCACAGCCCCGGAGGACAGAACCAAGCCTACCTTTGTACGGATGCACCATCCCGTCCACCACCTGCACTGTGTTGTCCCCCTGCAGCTGCAGGGACACATCCCCCACCGCATCCACCAGTTCCGTGAAGAAGTCGGCAATCTCTGCACAGTCCTGCAGGAACACGTAGCGGTCCTGGCGGTTGGTGAAGTAGGAGTCACTCAGGTTTGCACTACAGGGAGGAAGATCAGGTGAAGTCTCAGGTCAGTGTGTGTCAGCATGGCCCGGTGACCAGGCCTCAGGGTACAGAAAGGCAGTGACAAACTCAGGTCAGGAAAAAACAAGAGCAGTCAGTTAACAAACAGCAGGAGACTGGGCAAGGACTAGCACCTGCCAACCCCACCTCCACTCCAAGGAGCTCACCATCTGGCTGAGAAGAGCCAAATGGAACAGGACCACCTACCAGGTCCCCGTCAAGACCAAAAGCAGATGGACCTTCACCTGGGCTGCTTCACCATCTCTTTTGGGCTTTGCCTAACAAAAGTCTCTCATCCCCCCTGACCTGTTTTTCCAGGTATAAACCAAGGAGAACACTTCACAGGGTCATGGCGAGAAGTGACATGGCACACAGCAGGGCTTAGCACAGTGGCCAGCACACACAAGTGCTCAGTAAATGCTGGCCACCTTCCAAGCAACCCTCTGGGGCTCCAGCTCCCACGGCACAGGCAGGGCCATGGAAGAGGCCAAGTGTCTGCGGGTGACACAGCAGGGCTCTGAGGCTTTAACGGACATTTGCCCTTTCTCCTCATCCCACTAACTCCAAGCCTATAGCACTAAGGGGAAGCTAACAGGTCAGACCCACCCACTCAAGATGACACTGTTATCAAAGAGGTACACTTTGATGTGCTGGAGGCCTATGGTCTCATTGAAGCGCTCAGGGACGAGGAGCCGGAGAAGCCCCCGCAGATCGGGCGTGTGGAAGAGGGATACGCGCACTTGCTCTGGAAACCTCTGCAGGAGTGGAAGCAACATTGTGCGAGAGTTCTTCTTGCCTAGACAGGAGGGAGCAGAGAGAACGGCAGGTGACTCAAACCGGGAAAGACATCCCACCTGCCAGGGAGGAGCCACCGCCCAGGTGGGCCTCACTTCACCTGGGCTGCTTGTTTGAACCAGCCACTCCAACAGGTGCTGCTTGCAGCCTGAGCCCTCTGGCCAACCTCCAGCAGGACTGGAGTGCTCCATGCAGCAGACGTCTGCCATTTTTGCCGCCTGACACCCACTTCCCCTCCGGCTGGTAACTGCACCCAACTTCCTCTTGAAGGGACCACCCAGCCTCAATCTCAGCCTTCCTGTCCTCAGTAGGGAAGACTCACCTTGACCTCTCACCCAAGGTCCACAAGAGAACATGCAGGCCTGGGTTGGGCCATTAAGCACACTCCAGGCCTGTGACAATTCAGGGCAGGGCCACAGCCTGTGGCAGCCACTCAGGGCTTTTGGCCTGAATGTCAGAGAAGGAGACTTTCTTCCAATAGCAAAGGGGTTCCGGGCACAGGGACTCAGCCACAGACACCACCACACAGAGCCCAAGAATGAGGGTGAGGTGTCGTGGGCACAGGCCTCAGCCACCAGAGGCCACCATACAGACAAAGAAAGCAGGGCCAGGAGATGCATCTTGGGGATAAATCCAAGCCCCAAGTCATGAGCCACTCAAAGAGGTTGGGGGCACAAGAGCAAAAAAAAAAAAAAAAAAATTGGGGAAAAGAAGGCAGTACTAGGGATTGAATTCAGGGGTACTCTACCACTGAGGTACATGCCCTGTCCTTTCTGTTTTGAGACAGGGTCTTGCTAAATTGCCTTGGATGGTCTCAAACATGCAATCCTCCTGCCTCAGTCTCCCAAGACCCTAGGATTATAGGCATGTGACCCCAGCAAAAATTTCTTTTTTCCCAAGTTGTTTAGAGTTAGGTTTTCAGTCACCTGATGCAAAAGGAATTCTGACTAGGAAAACTAGGCAGTTCTGGGTCTTGTCTCTGCCTGGAACCAGGAGAGGTGATGGTGTAACTCCTCAAACCAAGAAGGTGGGAGAAGAAGAGGAAAGGGCTAAGTATGTAACCTACCTCTTGAGCCCCGGGTGAAATCCAGGAGAATGGAGACCTTGAGGTCAGATGGAAACTTTGTTTGCAGAGACTTTTCTAGAGTACTTTCCAGGCAATCCACCTATCAGGGAAAAGAAGCCAAAGGAACAGAAACAAGACCAAAAGGATATTTCTGTGTTTAAAAGAGCTCATCACCTGGTGAGCCCACACCCTCACCACCTTTCCTGAAAACACACACAGACCGCCAGCACTCAGGAGTCACCACTGGGAAAGGGCTTCAGAGCAAGGCCTTGGACCCAATCAGAAACAGCCCCTGCCGCCTGCTCCAACCTAGGCCCCGGGAGACAAGGTTGGGAACACACTCTGGGACACACTCTCTGAGACACCATCTCCCACACAGATCTCAACAATCCTCACAGACACACAACAAATACAGGTCTACTTAAGGAGCGTGCTCAGTAAATATTTGCTGAATGAATGAACCCAAGACAACCTGCCCACTGGCCCTCTTCTGTGGCCAGAACATTTCATTCCTACCCCCCGAGAACAAACAGGCTTCCCGAGATTGCAGCTAAGAGTGTGACCTGGAGACAGGAAGACTTCTTCCTCAGAAGCAGGGAAGGAGAGGCCTGGCCTGAGCCACCTTCCCTCCGCCACACTCCCGTCCTCCCTCACACACTGCCCAGCTCCCACCTGTGAGTTTCCGAATGAGGACAAAGCAAGGCAATAAGCCATTCCTCCCTCTGTGCAGAAAGCAGCCCGAGACAGGACACAGGCATGACCTCACTCACAGTCCCACCAACTCCACCTCAGAAGCTGGGCCTGCACCGGACCGTGCCATAAGCAGCACCGCTCCAACAGTCCCAGCTCATGCCCAGCCGTGCCTGCCTGGATGACAGGGAAGCAGCTGGGAAGTCCAGATAGAGCGTACCCGGCATCTGACAGCACCAGGTGCAGGGACACCCAGCCAGCTCACCTGCACTTGGGTTCATTTGTACAGTACAAGGTCAGAAAATCTTTTCTGAAAAGGGCCACAGAGTTGTGACAGATGGTCTCTGTCACAACTATTCTGTTGTGTTGCTGTTGCACAAAAGTAACCACAAACGATGGGCAGTGAGTGTGGCTGTGCTCCAGTAAAACTGTGCTGACAAACACGGAAACGTGGATTTAATACACTTTACATGAGCCACAAAATAGTCGTCTTTGTTTTTTTCCAATCATTGGAAAATGCAGAAGCCATTCTTAGCTCACAGGTCACACCGAGGAGGCGGTGGGCCAGATTTGGGCTGCAGCTGCCGTCTGCCAAGCCTTCGACCGCAGACAGAGGAGGCAAGAGCTCTGTGTGGAGGACGTGGCCAGCCCCTGATCCAGCCTCCCCGTGCCCCTCACACCCTCCTGACACATCCGACATCTGCAGCAACATGAACGAGAGCTGGCCGCGACAGAGGCCAAGAAAAGACAGCACTAATCCCCCCTCAGCACTGTGATACTCAGGAACCAACTCCCCAGAGACCTTACCAGCTCTTGCTCCAAAGGACCTGTCCCCAGGTAGAGAGATGCCATCACGACCCGCCTCTTGGCTACTTTTATCTGGCCCTGAAAGAAGAGAACCCATTCAAAATTCACAGCCACCATTTTCATAGTTTACTGAGAAAAATATGTTCCTTTGACCTTAGAGGCAAACCACACTCCAAGCTAAGCTACCCTATGTCTTCACCAAAACATGTACAGTGCTGAGTGTGATGGTGCACACCTCAGAGGCTGAGGGGGAGAGAGTGTGAGTTGAAGGTGCAACCGTATGTCAAACAAACAAACAAAAAAAACCACCAAATGTTGTGACCCACCACCACCAAATAAGGACATACAATCCTAATTTAAAATTCTCAACCCTGTAAAGTAAGGCACAGTCTAACTCTACTACACAATGCAAGGCAACCATTAACAAGAAAGAAGGTGAACTGGGTGTGATGGCCATGCCTATAACCCTAACAGCATGGAAGCTAACGCAGGGGGATTGCACGTTCAAGGCCAGCGTCAGCAACTTAGTGAGACCCTATCTCAGAATAAAAAACAGAAAGGGTTGGGGTAAAATTCAGTAACCAAGTGTCCCTGGGTCAGTCCTCGGGACCAAAAAAAATTTAAAAAAAGAAAGAAAAAGAATGAAAGATATTGTGTATTGTGTGCATTTACGAATATTCCATCAGTATGTACGAATATAAGGCACCAATGAAAAATACGGTGGCAAAAAGAATGAAGGAGATCTGTGCCCAACAATGGGAATGTCCACAGGCCCACAGTACACTGCTGAGACGCAGGAGCAAAGCACTGAGCAGGACGCAGACCCTGTTCCCACCTGCCTACACCCAGCCCCACAGGGTACTCGTGCACACGCACACGTGCGCGTACCTAAGTACCTACAGGAACGGGGAGGATATATGCCACCCAGGAGTGGAAGGAAGAGGAACACAGGTGCAACCTAGGCCTTTCTACTCACCACCTGCACCGCTGAGGCGCTTACAATGAACAGGTGTCACTTCTGAAATACAAACAAGGTACACAGACACAGAACAGAACCCACACTCAAAGACGACACACCTCAAAGATGTCCCCAAACCAGGGCTCTCTCCCTAGACTCTGCTCCAGCGGAGAAGAAGAGACCCTGCCTCCAAAACTCCAGGCAGCCCTGCCCTAAAGGTAGTGTTGCCAAAGGTCAACCCCAGATGAAACACAAGAGCAAGGTAAGAGGGAGGAAGGTATTGAGCATGGCTCATGCCACTTCCTGTCATCCCCAGCCCGCAACACCCACACAGGAAGTTGGGTATCTGGACTATAAAGATGTATGAATGCAGCCCTGGGAAAGGCTTAAGCACAAGAAAAAAGCAAAACAGCATCCCAAGGTTGTGACTTCCTTTATTTTGCTACCTATTAATATAGATGCTTGTAGGGATAATAACAAAGAAAAGTAGCCAGGTGTGGTGGCACACTCCTATAATCCCAGTGACTCTGGAGGCTGAGGCAGGAGGATCGCAAGTTCAAAGGCAACCTCAACAACTAGTGAGGCCCTAAGCAAATCAGTGAGACCATATCTCAAAAAATTAAAAACGGGGCTGGGGACATAGCTCAGTTGGTAGAGTGTTTGCCTCGCAAGCACAAGGCCCTGGGTTCAATCCCCAGCATCACAAAAAAAAAAAAAAATTTAAAAAGGGCTTAGGGATGTGGCTCAGTGGTTAAGCACCCTGGCCCCTGGGTTCAATCTCTGGTACCAAAAAAAGAAGAAAGTTTTTGGAAAGAAAGAGAGAGAGAGAGACAGACAGAGAGAGAGAGAGAGAGAGAGACAGAGAGAAGCAAATAAAGTCTGAGTCAGTTTGGCTCAGGTAACCAAAGCATATCTTTGTGCTGTAGGTCACCAAGGCCCACAAAGCAACCTGGCTGTAAAGAAAGTATGGGGACCAGGCAGAAACCACTGCTGTCCTCCCTCACCATTGTCTGTCTCAGGAAGAAATGCATGTCACTCCATGTGATGCAAGCCAGGAGAACCTGCCCATGATCCTGTCCAGAGGTCTCAGCTTTTCAACCTGCTGGGCCAAGCCCCTCTGTCCCTTCCTGGGCTCTGCGGCCATAGCCACCCTGGCGGGGGTACAGCATGGCCCAGCCTCCTGGCCAGGAGAATCACAGTGAGCCATTCACCCAGAGTCAATCAGGACACTGAGAAGAATCACCATAGAAAAACCTATTTCTTCAAGCCCAGGAGAGACCCAAGAGTACTCAGCAGCATCACTTCTAACGGACAAGGATGCACAGGATGGGGGCAAGCAGTGCAGCACGGCAGGAGAGGGAGAACAAGAGGACCTGCCCACACCACAACGAATGCCTGCTGCAGTGAGCCAGCTGGAAACAAAGCTAGATGTGGAGCAATGCAACAAGAGGGTGCACGCAGAGGAGACAGGCAGGCCTTCACATGAATAAGGGCTCGCTGCTGCACCAAGACGCACCTCCACCTCCATCTCCTAAGATCCCCCAGCATTCTCCTGTCTGCCTGGCCCGTCAGATCTGCATTCTAGCACCATTGCTAATATGAACTCGCAAGGTTCGTGTTGTTAAAGATTCATTAGTATTGAATTACTTCATTCCAATTAGTGGTTCAACCCCGAATAACCAGATGCAGCATGTAAACCTGAGTAACATGTTGAAAGTTACTCGAAATGCAAAGATGATATCACTAACAAGAAAGGAAGGCACATACCTTAGACAGAGTCCCTGAAAACCAGGACTGTGAAACCTAAAACCAGAGTGCCCAAGTCCCCAGTTAGCTCTTTTTTGTAGAAGAACACAATACCTTTATTTTACCGATATGCGGTGCCAAGATTTGAATCCAATGCCTCATACGTGCTAAGCAAGTGTTCCACCACGGAGTCACAACCCAACCCTTCCCAGCTATCTCGAATGCCTAGCTGAATGGCTAGGTCTCCTGGTTGTGACATCTTCCAAGACAACAACACTGTGCGGAAAGACATTTCCAAAGGTAGGGATCCGTTGTGCACGGGCTAGAAAAAGGTTCACTCCTCCTCAGCCACCTAGCAGGGACATGCTGCAGGTCCACACATCCCACTAACTTCCCTTCAAATGACCCACAACTGCAACACCAGACAATAAGGGAATCAGCTCAAGAATCAGAATGGGCCCTGTCCTCACTGCTCCCTGCTTAGAGATGCTGGCCAGGCAGGGAAACTTCTACTTGAGGCTCCACTCAACCACCTGTTACACTGAAACCCAACAGACTAGGCTGAATAGGATAAGAAGCTTCTAGGGGCTGGGGCTGGGGCTCGGTGTAGAGCGCTTGCCTGATACGTGTGAGGAACTGAGTTTGATTCTCAGCACCACATATACATAAATAAATTAAATAAAGGCCCATCGACAACTAAAAAGAAGCTTCTAGAATGGAGGGCACTGAGGACTCACCCAATCTGATCCCCTGAAGGCCCCAACTCCAACTTTTGTCCCTGTGTCCTTCAGAATGACCCACCTTCATGAGCTGGAAGAACTCTGCTGGGGAGGACAGCACTCGGACGTGAGAGCTGCAGACGCCGAACTCTGGCACCAGGCTTCGGATCCACTGGAACCGGTGCACACCCTCTGGACACAGGCAGCAAGGTGGGGAGGTGGCCTGAGGGACAGCTGGAGATAGCAAGGGAGCCAACAGCAGCCATGGCGACCTGGTTGAAAAAACATACACATGGGTCACTCTCCTCAAACACCCCTGGAGATCTCACTTCACCCCAGTCATTACGGCAATGAGCAAGAACACAACAATAACAAATGCTGACAAGGACGTGGGGAAAAGCACCCTGTGCACCGCTGGGGAGACTGAGGACTGCACACCACTTGTGAGCAGTGTGGAGAGTCCTCAGGAAACTAGGGAGGGAACCGCCACATGAGCCAGCTACCCCACTCCCCGGTATTTTCCCAAAAGATCTAAAATCAGCATACTATAGCAATACAGCCACTTCAACGTTTATAGCAGCACAACTGACAATAACTAAATGATGGAATCAACCCAGATGCCCACCAAAAGACGAATGGGTTAAGAAATTGCGGTATACATATACAATGGAGTTCTACTCAGCCATAAAAAATAAAATTATAGCATTTGTCATTAATTGGATGGAAAAGGAAAATATGCTCCGTGAAGTAAACCAAACTCAGAAACTCGAAGGTCAAATGTTTTCTCTGATATGTGTGTGAGAAGCTAGAGTAAAATAAAGGAAAAGTGGAGAGAAGGATAACAAAGTTACAGGGAGGATCAGTAGTGTAGAAGAAGGAGACCGAGAGGCAAGAGGAGACAACGCACAATGAATGCTCATTATATAATACACAGGGAACTCACCTGTGCGCACAGGTAGAAAGAACAAATCAAATAAAAACAGACATACAAAAGGCAGTCTATAGAGGAAGGAGAATAGGGGAGAGGAGAGAAAAGGGGCATCATGAACAGAAATGGAATTTCATGCATGTATGATCTATCATGATGAATACAACTATTATGTATAACTATAAAGCTGTGATTTTAAAAATATATAACATATACATAAATATATATATGTGTGTGTATATATATATATATATACACACACATATGTGTATATATATATATATATTCATTCATTCATTCTGGGAGACATCTCTCTCAAAGGCTGTGGGAGACCAAAGTGTTGTTTCAGGGCTGGGGATCCAACTCAATTGGTAGAGTGCCTGTCTCACAAGCACAAGGCCCTGGGTTCAATCCCCAGCACCACAAAAAAAAAAAAGAAAGAAAGAAAGAAAAGAAAGGATAAAGTGTTGTTTCAGCCAATTTCAGATTTTCTAGAACATTTTCAAAAGTAAGCCCAAGTCAAGTTCTGCAGAGAGGTTTTTCCCTCAGCCTCTCTCCTCCTAACACCATAGAGTCCATGAGCAATGCAAAGTGCCAATGCCTACGGATAAACCCAAACTTCAATTCCAAACAACTCAGGAACCAAATTCAGAGCCACCACAAGTAAACGCTCAAAAGTCACTGCCTCGTTACTACTCCTACCTCCTAACAAAGCTGGCTCAAAGACACCTTGCCCACAGTATTGGGCACAGAGGCACTGTAATCTCAGCAACCTGGGAGGCTGAGGCAGGGAAATCACAAGTTCAAGGCCAGCCTGGACCCTATCCAGTGAGAACCTATCTCAAAATAGAAAAAAAAAAAAAAAAAAAATCTTGCCTACCAATGCCTAAAAGGGTTAGTTAGCCTAGAGAAAATCTGAGAGTTACAACCACAGCCCCAGCCATGGGACTCAAGATGAAGAGTTACTGTTCAAGGAAGGTCTCAGAAAAATATATGTGTTCTCTTTAAAACTCAGATTTGGAGAGAAAAGGTGGAGCAGGAAAAGATGAGGAAAGGAGGCCTATCTGCAGAGATGCTGGCAATGAGAAAGGCTACTCCACCAGCAGGCACATCCTCCCAGGGGTTATGCCCTTCTCCAGCCAGCTGTCCCCTTCCCCACAGAGTCCACAGGCTCCCCTGAGGCTGAGACAGGAGGAACTGCAGCCCAGGGCATGGAGCTACATCTCTGCTGCCCCGAACACCCAGAGTCCTACACAAATCCCACCCTGCTTTGAATTCCCATCCTACAAAGAGCAGCAGGAAAACCCTCTTCAGCATGTGACCTCCAGAGGGACCCTGGGGAAAAGATGCTCAAACCCCCGCTAGGCCTGAATGGCCACGAATTCCAGGAAGATGATTTCACTTGCTTGCTTCATGATAAAGCACTGAATCTTCCCAGGGTTCACAAGTGGCCCTGCGCAGATGCCAGATGGCCCACAGCTGTGCTTCCCAGAAAGTCCACCAGGCTGTCATGGCCGATTTGCTGCTAAGAAAACTTTAGTCACCGGAGGAAGGTGCCGGCTCTCTAGATCCTGGGGAGACTGGAACAGGCCTCAGCAACTCAGGGCCGAGGTGGGACAGCAGCAGTTCTCCCCCTCGGTCTCTAGAAGGGTGACATTACTGGCATCAGCTCAAAAAAAAAAAAAAAAAAAACAAGGGATTTGCTGCCTCAACTCCCCAAACAATGGGTGCACACCTGCCAGGAGAGCAGCAGGCAGGCTCCCGTGACCAGCAGAGCAGAAGGCAGGCTCCCGTGACCCAGGAGAGCAGAAGGCAGGCTCCCGGGACCAGCAGAAGACTGTGGGGCAATGGGAAAGCTGTGTAACAACTCAACAACTGAAAGCCTAAAGTGGGGCCTAAAATCTAATACTCATGAATGAAATGTGATCTATTCGCAGTGGCAATGCACAGCAGCGTGAGATCAGCAAACCCTGCCCTACAGCTCTTCTTTCTGCCTTTCAGATCACACGGGAAAGAGCCAGACTCCACCTGTGCCACTCCACACCAAGTGGCCGGCCTCATCAGCCTCCACATGGGCTGAGAGATGCACACCAGCTCCCAGAGAAGAAAGAGAGGAACTACTCCTTGACACAGGCACAGAGAAGAGGGTGAGCAACAGTGCAAGCCTGGTCCCAGCCCTCCAGAGAACCCCTGCCACCTACTGTAGAGGTACAGTGCACCCGAACAGCCCTGCGGTCTCCACCTCCGTAGTCACGGTGGCCCACGAGCTTACACACCTGCAATCATCTAAGAACGACGAAAGCAAAATGTCTAAATCAGTCAGGCACTGTGGCACATGCCTGTAATCCCTGCAACTTCTAGAGGCTGAGGCAGGAGGACCGCAAGGCCAAGGCCAGACTCAGCAACTTAGTGAGGCCCTAAGTAATTTAAGTGAGACCCTGTCTCAAAAATAAAAAGGGCTGGGAATGTGGGTCAGTTGTAAAGGTTAAATCCCTGGTACAAGGAAAAAAAAAAGCTGGGCTGGGGATATAGCTCAGCAGGTAGAGTGCTTGCCTCACAAGCACAAGGCCCTGGGTTCAATCCCCTGCACCGCAAAAAAAGGAAAAAAAAAAAAAAAAGCTAAAGGTAATTAAATGTCAAAATACATGGTGTGTGGTATGTGTGATTCCAGTGATCAAGAGGGAAGCATGCTGCCTGCACTACTGGGGAGGCTTTCCAGCAGCCTACCTGACCAGGCCTTGAAAGACTAACAGATTCAAACAGCGACCTCGAGGGAAGGAGGCTCCAGGCAAGGATGCACACAGCAGAAAACCCAGGAGCGCCTCAACGACCAGTCGGAAGAGCACAGACGCACACAGAGCTCAGGCGGGGTCAGGGCCCACCACCGCCTCCCACCTTCCCAGGAGAGCCCCATTCCTGCGGGCACCCGGTGCCTGGGGCTGGCGAGCTCAGGCAGCTCTCTTCCCTGCCGGGCGGCTCTCCCTGGGAATGTTCCACCAGGGCCTGGGTCCAAGAGTTGTCGAAGGCCTTTCTGTGCTGGCTTCCTGTTTAATCTGTGTACTGACAGGGTTATTTCTGTTAGGGAGGAGAAGGAGTTGGAAGCCAATTAGGTTTCACCTATTCACTGTGGAGGCGGCTCATCCTTCCAGTGCTCATTCCATTCCCCAAAGAGGAAGGTGCCCTGAAAGGGAGCAAGCGTTTTGTAAAGAGCCCACAGCACACACCAAGGAGACCCATCTCAACAGGTGACACTCAAAATCCAAGTGAAGTGCGCAGGCTGGGCAGATGACTCCTCCTGAACCTGCAGGACAAGCTTCTCCAGGCCCTGCTCAGGGGCCTGCTCTTTCCTCTCACCTCAATCAAAACCCAGGAGGGCTCGTTTCCGGCTTTCCACAAGGCAACCCCCGGGAATTTTCCCAGGCTAGCAGCAGCCCCGAGGCACAGTAATTCCAGTCTCTCAGCTGACCACCTGCACATGCATTTCCCCTGACACCAGGAAGATCACCGAGAAGCCACATGTCCCTCCGAAAACTAAGCCCTGAGAGATTTGAGGAGGCAGAAGCTGTGATCACCAAAAAAGCCAAGCCCTGTCACACGTAAGATTTCCACATCTAGAACTGGTTCCTCCATGTCTTCTCTTCTCTTAGAACTAGTACCCATTCTAGTTATAAGAAGGAGGAAGTGGGGGGCGGGGACCAGAAAGCAAGACTGCCGGTCTTGCCTCTCTGAAGGACCACTCCTTTTCTCTGGAATGATGGGGTGTGCAGAGAACAGGGCAAGAGCAGGTGGTCCTCCAGGTGCCAGGGCCAGAAGCTGCAACAGTTCAACCTACAAACCTCGGCAACAACCAAGACAGACAACACAAAGCAATCTTTGCCTGCAATCCTAAAGGTGAAATGGCACATGTGAATCACCCAGCTCCAGCCACGCCCACAGGACACCTGCCTCTGTGTAAAGGTTTAGTCACGATGGAAGGCTTCCCGGGAACAATGCAGACAAATCCCTCTATCTGGGGATCCATTTCTTCACCCAGAGGGCTTCTGCGAGTACACGTGATGAATCTGAACAGAGGGGTGTGCCAAGTCAGGAGGGAAGCATCTCCCCTCTACCTCCAGGAGAACCCACATCTCAGCCGCCTGCAGTGAGAGCACAGCCCTTATCCCTGAGCTCCTGGAGGGGGGCAGTCACGAAATGAGGACGCCGAAGCCCGCCTGGCCCATCGGGAAGCACCAGGAAGACAATACACTGCCTCAATGTCCCCTGTGAGAGGGCTGGGGACAACAGTGAGACCTGAGCTCAGGATAATCCGTGCCGCTGAGATGCCACAGAGCATGCCTGTTTACAAAAGTCCCCGGAAAACAGGAGAAAGCACCTGCCCCTTCTCTGAGGAGATGACTTTCCCCACCTCACCCAACATTCTAAAGCTGCAGGTGTCTCATGGGAAAACACTGGCGCACCTCGTTTCTCCTCTGGATGTGCAATGATGCGCCTGGAGGTCCAACTGAGCCCTAGAAGTACCCTAGGGACACATGTCTGCTTCCCCTGGAACTGCCATACCTAATGGCTCCCACTACCAATGGAACACGAGTTGTAGGCCAATTTCTCAGGGTTTTTCCAAAGAGAGTATGTGGGGATTTGAACAAAGAGCACAGCTGGAAGACTACCTTCAGATCCATTCACAAACCCACGACAGTCAGGAGTTGTACTCCCTGTCCCCACAAAGGGCATTAAGTGTTCCACTCAGTGAGCTCAGTCATGCTCTAAGGGTCCATGAGCTCTGCTGAAACCATAAGATTCGTGGGACAAACTCTGTGGCTTGGATCCCATCCAAATCTGTACAAAACGACATAAAAAGAAAGAAGTCTTTAACAGAAACTGAACTCCCTGGACTGCTGTGTTTTCAGAAACTACCTTTTAAGAAAAACCCACCCCACCCTACCCCACCCTCTTCATACATTTAAACATAAAAAGTGAACTGATGAGAAACAAGCAACAGTCATAACACTTCCTGAGAAGGACTTGAAAAACTACACCAAGGTCCTGTACTTCCTGCAACCCTAGCAGCAGGCAGCCCTTCTTGACTAATGCAAGACCTGAACCCAAGTAAGGGAAATGATGTGGATTCCCGTAGGTTACCAAAGACCAATGGCCTGCTGAACTCCCCAAGAAGGCGGCATGAGCTCAGGGCTGCCAGCACCGGGCTACAAGCTGACCAGATGACTCTCCTCCTGGCTCAGTCAAAGGAAGTCTATTCCACTGAGGAGTCAAAGATCTAAAATATATTTATAACTCACAAAACGCCTCAAGGTGGCCAAGTACACCAGCACATCAGAGTGCCCAAGCAGAACCAGTCACATGTCCTGCTACTCCAAAGGGCTGCAGCCAGGCTGACTCGTTTACGTTAATCAGATCACGCTATTTACAAGGGGATTATCTATCAGAACATTTTAATCCCCAGCTGTTTCCCATCTGCCCAGCCGTGCACAACTGAGCCTAATTCATTCCAGTTCCAATGTCCTCAGGGATGCTCATGTTAATAGCAACTTAAGCTTCAGCTGAGAAAGTCAATCAACTACTAATTTAACTTTAATGCATGGCAAGATCAAATCTGAATTACATGGGCCACATGTGGTGTCGCATGTCTGTAATCCCAGCCGCTCAGGACACTGAGGCAGTAGAATCACAAGTTCAAGGTAAGCCTAGGCAATTTAGTGAGAACCTGAGCAATTCGGTGAGACCCTGTCTCAAAATAAATTAAAAAGGGATGGGGGTGTAGCTCAGTGATAAAATACCCTTTGGTTCACTCCTCAGGATCAAAGCAAACAAAAACAAAAAATACAAATTTGAATTACTGAGAAAATGATGCTTTGATTCCAAATTACCCCCTTCTATCTATTCTTCTGCTATAAATAAACCAAGGCTGGGTTATTTTGAACTCTTAACAAGTAAGGAAGACTGGATCCCAACATCAGAAAGTTCAAAAGTAATTTTGGAAAATCTGGTGGTTCCTTAGAGAAAAAAAAACTATTGAAGAGTTAAACAATTGATCAGACTTGCCATTACAAGTTAATAAAATCTAATTGAAAGAACCATCCACTGGGGGTTAGGGTTGTAGCTCAGTGGTAGAGCACTCACCTAGCACACGTGAGGCACTGGGCTCAATCCTCAGCCCCACATTAAAAAAAAAAAAAGAAAAAAGAACCATCCACTGGTTACCTGTTTCCCTCTACCACTCAGGGAAGTGAGGAAGCCCACCAGCTCCAACACACACATACGCACACCCTCACTCATGCACATACAATAAAGAAAATGGGACTTGTTTCAAAGACTTTATTGCACATCTAGTTCACATAAAAATGGTTTAAAAGAAAAAAATAAGGTCACAGAGAAAATATTTCCATGCATGGTAGGCAAGGTCAAGATCGGGAACTAGGGCCAGTGGCTCGGGAGGCTGAGGGAGGAGGATCAAAAGTTCAAAGTCAGTCTCAGCAACTTAGCGAAGCTCTAAGCAACTCAGCAGGACCTTGTCTCTAAATAAAATACAAAAGGGGTTGGGGATGTGGCTCAGTGATTAAGCACCCCTGGGTTCAATCCCTGGTATATGAAAAAAAAAGAAAAAAAAAAAAAAAAGACTAGAAACTAGGACCCTCCTAACCCATTTCCCAGTCAATGACTCCAACAATCTGAGGCTTCCATCTCCCTCTCCTGACCTCTAGTTCTCAATTCTCCCACAGTCCACTGAACAAGTCCATTTCAGGCACCGGGATACTAATTAATGTGCCCCAAATGACCTTTTTACCATCCTCAAAACTAGTCCTATTTTTTTTCTTTTCTTTCAGTACCGGGGATTAAACCCAGAGGCTCTTAACCACTGAGCCACATTCCCAGCCCTTTTTGTATTTTATGTAGAGATAGTGTCTCACTGAGCTGCATTAGAGCCCCACCAAGTTGCTGAGGCTGGCTTTGAACTTTCAATCCTCCTGCCTCAGCCTCACAAAGCCGTGAGGATACAGGCATGCGCCACCACACCAGGCCTAGTCCTCTTTCTTACTCCCTGTTTGAGGGAAGCATCACCCTCCATGACACTAAAACATCCCCCACACCCCAAAGCAGGACTGACTATAGTCTAACCCTCTTCTGCTTCCACTGCTACTGACTTCATGAACCTGCAACACTCAGGTCTGGACCATGAGCAAAAGAAATTGTGCTTGAGAGCTAGAACTTGCCTCCTGGGTCTCTGGCCCAGAGGACTGGCTGGCTCCTAATCCTCTCCTCTTGCCTACTGAGTACTCCCATCAGCTCCTAAAATGGTTCCAGTCCCTATGGGATCTGGCAAGCACCTGCCACCACACTCCTTCCTTAAACACTCGCTTCCCTCCTTCTTCACCTCATCCTACTCTTGCTCCTCCTTTAAAACAGCTCAATTACAGCACCAGGAAGCTTTCCATGACCTCCAGGTGCCTCCAAGGTACCACCATGACCTTCCACCTTACTTTCCTGGCATTGCTCATGGGTTTGGCCATCCTGAAGCAGGGCTATGTCTTAATGATTGCTTCCCCTGCTACCTAGCACAGCAGTGCTCGTACACGTGACAATTAAATGAATTATCCAGTGCTCCCTAATGGTGGTGAGTCAGATGCTTGCTTAAGAGGAAACAACAGTATTTCAAGATCAGTAATTAGAAATTATCTTAAGTAGAGTTCTCGGTCTCTTCGGCCATCTCTAGGTCTGAAAGGAAACCACGGCAGTAAAAGCACCGAGCACCGTTCCTCTTATAAGCCACAAGGATTCACCAGGCCCCCACCCCCAAAGTTGAGTCACACTGGCAAGCTGAAAACTAAAAAAAATTGAGAGCACGACTCCACGGTACTATTATTAAGCCACAAGGATTCACCAGGCCCCCCACCCCCAAAGTTGAGTCAGACTGGCAAGCTGAAATCTAAAATAACTTGAGCTCATGACTACACAGAACTATTATCAATGAATCAATGATCAGAGAGTTACAAGAAACCACATCATTTGGGGAATGAGGAATTGGGAGGTGCAGCGGAACAATGGAGAAGAAATGAAAGTCAGCAGCCAACAGTGGGTGAGTGGCCACAACAGACATGAATAACTCCCAACACCCCGGCCACAAAGAAACAGAAAAAAAAAAAATCTGCAAGCCTGAGCACGGTGGCACACACCAGTAATCCCAGCCAAACGGAGAGGCTAGGCAGGAGGACCCCAAGTTCAAAGTCAGCCTCAGCAATTTAATGAGACCCTGCCTCAAAACAAAAAAGTTTAAAAAAGGGCTGGGGATGTGACCCAGTGGTTAAGTGCCCCTGGTTCTAATCCTTGGTACCAACAACAACAAAAAAAAAATCTGCAAACCACACAAGGCAAAGGACAAGTCAAAAGCCTACAGTATCATTCAACACTGGCCAAAGCATTTCTCCTCAATTGTACCAAGGAGTATAAAACAAGAACTTCTGACTTAATGCCCAAGAAACAGAGCCTCTGATTGAACTCTTGACTCAGAAACAACTCTCTCTCTCCCAACTTAATCATGAAGAAATATGGAGCCACACAAACTACATCCCATTGACACTAGTTATAAAAAACTTTGGGAAGTCAATTTACACTATACCCATAGCCACACTTCCCCCGCCCCCAAAACACACACATGCTCAAGAGAAATGCCTTTTTAAAAAGAATTTGTGGAAACTGCCCCAAGACCCTTGAGGAATCAATTCCAAAGTCAAACAAGGATTAATAACATGGCTTTCACAGTTACAACATGCAGAGGGACAAAACAAAGTGACCCGAACATCCCATCGTTGAGGGTAGAACACTTCTTGAAACTTTAAACCAAATTTCTCAGTAATTTGATGCTGGGGGTAGCCATAATCTGACATCACAACCCAATGGAATGAACAGGTCTTTTGCCAAGCATCAATTACAGAAAATAAAGAAGCCACCTCTTCTACACTCACACTCCCCCTCCCGGGGGGGAGAGGGTCACATTGTGAAACTTGGGCCCTTCTGATCAGTTGGCTTCCAAGAGTTCCTTCCTGCCTTGATTCTATCACCTCAAAGTTCCCCTAAATCAAACTTCAGTTTTTGCTGAAAATCTCACAGTTACTCAATAAGAACGAGCTCCTTTCCATACCCAGAATCAGAACACATAACTGAAACCCAGGTCTCTGTCCCAAAGACAGGGAGGCCAAATCTCACCCGAGGGGCACCTGAGACAATGCAAACTCAACTACAGGATGCGGTTTGGAGATCTTTTCCTGGGGATCGAGCCTAAGGATCAAGCGTGTCTAATCAGAACTCCATCTGCACACAAGGGAATCGCCTTTCCCTTTAACAGCAGCAACAGCAGCAGGCCTCCCGGGCCAGCGCCTTCTCGGCGAATGTTTGCTCTCCAAGGCCACGGGCCTCAGCGCACCTCCTCACAGCCTACTTCACCATTTACACAACTCACTTCAGTGTTTTTCCAGAACGCAGGCCCTGGAACAGCGTGACAGGGCTCTCAGCGGTTCCTCTTCCCGGGCCCGAGCGCCACTGACTCAGGATTGCCCAACAGCCCTCTCGGGCAGGATGTGAGCGGGCCGCGCGCCCGCCCCGGCGGGGCTGCTGATTCACTCCCGCCACGCCGGCTCTCGGCAGGCTAAGGCAGAGGCGCCCGGGCCCCGGACGGGCCCCGGACGGGCCCCGGACCGGGCCGTCCACGCGCTCCCCCGGCCCCCGCCGGGCTCTGCCGCGGCCCGGAGCTCGCCGGCGGCCGGGGCGCCCCAGCGCCGCCTCCAGGGCTCGCGGCCGCGGCGGGGGCCGCCCTCACCTGCGCCGGCGGTCCCGGCTCCTGCCCAGGCGGTCGGACAGGCGCCCCAGGAGCGCGGCCAGCCCGGGCCGGCCCGGCAGCAGACCCAGCAGCCGCCTCCAGAACACCGGCCCCGCCGCCGCCGCCGCCATGGAGACTCGCCGCTTCCGCTTCCGGCGCGCGCGAACTTTATTGACAACGCGAACGCGGACACGGCGACAGCGCGCAGGCGCGGGAGCCGGCGCCCCTCGGAGCGTGGGATGGCCAGCTTGAGGTGGGGTCCGGCCGGGGCTCCGCGGACCGTCGTGGTCCGAGTCAGGCTGCACCTGAGCGGGTGTGCTGGACTCGTGCGCACCCGCGAGGTGCTGGCCTTGCTCAGCGCTGACCCTCCAAGCTGCACCCTGGACGGGGCCGGCTGCCCACGGACGGTCGTGGTCCGTGTCAGGCTGCACCTGAGCGGGCTGAACAAACCTCTGAGATGCATAGTGTGTCCTCCACCCTCCTGAGGTGCCCCAGGACCCTGGCTAGCCCTGACCCCTGGAAGTGCACAGTTTTGTGCCTAGTAAACTGAAGGAACACAAGCCTATAAAGCCACTAACATTTTGTGTGGGATGGTGGGGGGAACAGGGGATTGAACACAGGCGTGCTTAACCACTGAACCACCTCCCCAGCGCTCTTTAATTTTTACTTTGTGACAGAGCCTCACTAAGTTGCTGAGTATGGCTTTGAACTTGTAATCCTCCTGCCTCAGCCTCCCAAATGACTGGAATCACAGTCCTGCCCCACCACACCTGGCAAGCCATGAACACTCTCTACAACTAATTTTAAGTAGGAGGAGGCTAGGGATGTAGATCAGTGGTAGGAAATTTACCCAGTCCTAAATTCAATCCCCAGCACTGAAAAAAGAAAGAAAGGAAAGGAAAATCTTGCAATTTTCTGAAAGGCAGGAGAGGCGAGCTCCGCTCTGTAATCCTGGCTAGCATCCACATAGGCTGGACTTGGAAACTGGAAAAGCTGTAAAACATAATCATATCCTACTTGTCCCAAGGGTGTTGTGAGGTTGAAATGATACGGTCACACCGAAAACAGCATCCAAACTATCCCAAGGAAATTAGTTACACATTCCCACAAGAATGTTCACCTCAGTGTTTTCATGATATGGAAATCATGGAAGCCATCTGCAGTGGGGGAGTTGGTTAAATTCACAATGGCACATGGGTACATTGGACAGCCATACCTCCATGAGAAGTGATGTTCCTGAGGAATGTCTGGTAACATTTAAAAACCAGTTACAAATGAGTACCATAGAAACTACCTCATTTCACTAAAAACAAAGACAAAATAGAACGAACTGAAATACACCAAAACGTTAATGTCAACTATTTGATGCTACTTAGGACTTTTCAAATGTTTTACAATCAATGAGTACTTCAGATTGGTTTTCCTTTTCTTTTAAGTTTATATAGTTTTACAAGCACTATGTGGAATTTGATCCAACTTTTCCAAGTTAGAAATGGTGAATCATTATGTAGGGTACAGGGGCACATGTCTGTAATTCCAGCAACTCTGGAGGCTGAGGAAGGAGGATCAAAAATTCAAGGCCAGCCTTGACAATTTAGCAAGGCCCTAAACAACTCAGTGAGATCCTGTCTCAATATAAAAAATAAAAAGGGCTGGGGATGTGGCTCAGTGGTAAAGCGCCCCTGGATCCCATTCCCAGTACCAAAAAAAAAAAAAAAAAAAAAATTAATAATGATAATTAATTCATTTTTAAAATAAGAAAATAAAAAATGTAAAGGGCCAGGAATGTAGTGCTTGCCTAGCATGCATGAAGCCCTGGATGCCATCCAAAGTATCGCAAAAAAAGAAAAGAATAGAAAGAAATGGTGAATCATGAAATTTCCTAACTTCCAGTAAGTAGGATGAGACCATCCACTGCAGGGTTCCTCTTTTGCTCAGTGCCCGGCACGCACTCCTAAGCCTCTGCCGCATGGCTGACCCATCCCACTCAGTGGAGAGCACCATGTGGACCCAGGGAGCATCCTAACCACAGACCCATCCTGAATAGAGCCCAAAGTTGCTTCTTGTATGTGGTTCTTTGCTGTGTGGGGTATTGAAACAAACCACCAGAGCACGTCTCACTAGGAATTTCCGATCTAAAAGAAATTGTAGGAACAGACAGTGAGATTGACGGCATTGTGAGTCGCACTCATGCATGTTTATATGAAGGATAAACAACGGGAGTGGCACCATCCCTCCTGAAACCACACGCCAAGAGCCTCCGGCCTTGTGTCCTCCATGGCTGTTCTGAAACAGGCTGAGCCACAGCCAGAGGGAAGCCACCCTGACTGAGTCCCAGGACTTGGAAAAAATTTAAATAATGGCTTTAACAGATTAAGCAATTTTTAAGCGCTTCCATTTACAGGACAACAGCACACACATTCTTTCTGCAGGGAGCTTCCCATCTGGGCTAATCAACTTGTTGGAGGGGAGATAAGACTCTCCCAGATAACACAAAGGGCCGGAGAGCCTGCCTGGGAGCATTCCCGTGTCCCGAAGCTACTTGGAGGGCTCATGATCTGGGGCAGATACTTCTACCACTGATGAGGGCTCTGAATGCACACCTTGAGGACCCCAGATGAGGAGGCATCTTCCCCTGAGACCCCCTGGCATCAGGAGGCCCATCCACAGAGCCCTGCGCATCCTCCCGCCCCCACCCTCTGCCTTCTCCTTATTCGGGCTAGCTCCTTCCCAAACAGGAGGTACCAGGGTGAGAAAGACAGGCCGATGGGACTGATGCTGCGTCTTCCCAAACGGAAAAGGAAACCCATTCATTGAAGCACAGTTGACGTCAGGAGCGGTGGGCCGCTGCCCCCAGAGCAGACTGCTCTCCCAGGCAGGAAGCACCAGGAGGTCCTGAGCCAAGGGACCGTGCCTTGCTGTCTGTGATTCACTCCCTGAACAGAAAAACATGCCAAGGCCAGAGGAAGTCCCCTCCCCACAACTTGTTGTGAGACAGGGTATCTCCTAAACACAGGACTGGCAGATTCAAGAGGGAGGAAGATCAAGTGCCCAGTGAACTCACAAGTGCGGGACACAGGCCACAGGCCACAGGCCACAGGACGGGCGAGTTTTCACTGACACCACTCTAGTGAGGTTTGATAGTAATTTCTCCTGCAAGTATCAGGTTGTGGCTTAGCAGCTTTGAGGCACCATGAAAACACAGAAAATGGCCTATGTTTTCTCTTTCTCTGTATTTCTTGCTCTACTGAGACCTCTCTGGGTTTGCTTGACCTTTCTGTTTTTAGACCAACTTGAAGAATCCTACTCTAAGATTCTTTTTTAGCTGGGCAAGGTGGCACACGCCTGCAATCCCAGCTACTCTCAGGAGGCTGAGATGGGAGGATCACAGGTTCAAGGCCAGCAACAGCAATTTAGCAAGGCCCTAAGTCACTGAGCAAGACCCTGTCTCAAAAGGAAACATAAAAAGGGCTGGGGCAGCCAGGTGTGGTGCCGCACCATCCCTGTGGCTGCTGAGGCTGAGAAGAGGATCGAGAGTTCAAAGCCAGCCTCAGGAACTTAGGGAGGCACTTTGCAACTCAGTGAGACCCTGTCTCTAAATAAAATACAAAATAGGGCTGGGGATGTCCATACTCCATAGGACCATTATGTCTGCCCTTCCCCTCTGCTTAGGAACACCGTCCCCAGCTCTTCTCCTTCTTCTGAGTTCTATCACAACGTCGCCTGCCCCTGGAAAGGCCTTCCCAGCCTGGGGAATTGGTTTATATCCCTCCTCTTGCTGTGATATAATCACATGTGCCGGGCTACTGCAGGTCCTGTGTCCAGTTCACACGGGACCGGGAGGCCCCAGAGTCTACGGAGCTCTGAGCACACAGGACAGAAGCCGGCAGCAGACCTGGGCCACAGGCTCACCGCAGCGGGGACCCCCCCGCTGGAGGAGGGAGCTCCTGCCAGGTTCGTGCTTTCCCGTAGGACGGGGGGCAGAGTGATCTGGCTTGCCGGGGCCTTTCTGCTCTGCCCTTCACATCAGTTTGCAGACCTCTGGATGCCGGCTCGCCCGAGCCCCTCCACCTCTCTGGGGCCCAGCCCTTTCCTGGGTTGTGTTCTCTCTACCAGGTGATGTCCTGGTCCTTTGTGGTCCTTGATACCCTTCCCCCCAACTAAGATGTAACTATAACCGCAGCACCCCCCCCTTCCCCCCACCAGCACCAGGCTGCTCGGATTTTTCTTTTCTTTTGTGCTGGGAATTGAATCCAGAGTCTCATGCTTGTTGCCTACCCCAGTCGGCATCTCTCTCTCTCCTTCCTCTCTCCCTCTCTCTCTGGTACTGGAGATTTAACCCTGGGATACTTTACCACTGAGTCACACGCCCAGGCCTTTTGTTTTTATTTTGAGACAGGATCTCACTAAGTTACTTGGGCTCTCTCTACGGTGCTGAGGCTGGCTTTGTACTTGTGATCCTCCTGTCTCAGCCTCTCCAGCCACTGGGACCAATCACCATGCATTTCTTTAAAAGGCCAAATAGAAAATATTTTACATTCTTTAGGCCAGAAGGACTACTCCAGTGAAGCAGCCCATGGTGGCGCACACCTGTAATCCCAACAGCTCGGGAGGCTGAAGGATCATGAGTTCAAAGCCAGCCTCAGCAACAGTGAGGCACTAAGCAACTCAGTGAGACCCCATCTCTAAGTAAAATACAAAATAGGGCTGGGGATGTGGCTCGGTAATCGAGTGCCCCTGAGTTCAATCCAAAAAAAAAGAAAAGCAGCCCTGAGCCTGGTTGCATTCATGATAATGCTGGATTCACACAAGCAGTCTGCTAACCCTGCCTCAGCAAACAGCTTTCCCTGCAGCTCTTTCCACATACCTCTCATGGGCCCTGCCAGGCCTGTGAGGCCCTAAAACTAGAAGAGATTGGGTCTTTTGGCCCCAGGACCCTGACTTCTTTGAAGCTAGACAGAAGTCCCGAGGAGCCAGAGGTTCCAAAGAAGAAATGTGCCCAGCACGGAAGCTCAGGTCAGCAACCTCCCGGGTCGAGGTGGGGAGCCAGTCTAGGTTCTCCCACTTAGCGTTCTAACTTTTCAATGTCAAAAATCTTGTCATCAGCAAAACAAAACACCTCTTGCTCAATGGCTGACCACAAAGAAGCCCAGGACTTTCTGGCATTTGATCAACAAGAAGCCAGAGCCCAAATTTCTGGAAATGCCTCCCAGGCAGAGCATCCTGGTTTGTTTCTCTGTCAACATGGGGATAAATGTAGCTCTTGGTTTCAGGGGAATCTCAGCCTCTTGTGGCCTGGCAGGCAGCCAGCGCCACCCCAGCTAGGAGCTGTCGTGACCCAGCAGCCCAGAGCGTGGGGAAACTCGGCTGCTGGAGCCAGTTCTGTCCCAGGGAATCCCGAGCCCAGCTAGGGTAGCCAGGGCAGGTGAGCAGGGCTCCCCTGCTGAAGCCCATCTGGCCACCATCTTTTCCTGGCTTCTCACAGCCCAGCCCCCACAGCGAAGTTGAAGCCAGGGAGTCTCCCTCAGTCTGGTTTGAGACCAGGCCAAATCCATCCAAGCTTGAGCAGGTGGAATAAGATCTGATCTGTTTCTTGGGCCCAGGCCTGATTGATCTGCAGTCTCTGGAAATTTAGGAAAGTTACTCAAAAGAAGCCCCCCAAAGTCTTGTCCTTTCCCCTCGGGAAAGCTGAGACCAGGCTGAGCCCCAATTCCTGAAGCTCCTTGACAGGCGAGGAAGGGAAGAGCAGGTGAGTGGGGGCTGTGCTGAGCTTGAGAGCCCAGGCCCCATCGGAAGGGCCAACAGGATGAACCAGGCGGCAGGCCCAGGTGGCAGGCCCACTGCTGCCAAAGCGTCCGGTTTTTCCAAAGAAAACCCCAGATTCAGATGTGGTGTAGAATTTCCAGATCTTTAATGCTGTCTCAAAAATAATGTTAAAGCCAGGCGCGGTGAGTCACGCCTGTAATCCCAGCACTTGGGAGGCTGAGGCAGGAGGATCGCGAGTTCAAAGCCAGCCTCAGCAACTTAGCAAGGCCCTAAGCAACTCAGTGAGACCCTGTCTCTAAATAAAATACAAAATAGGGCTGGGGATGTGGCTCAGTGACTGAGTGCCCTGGGTTCAATCCCCAGCACCAAAAATAATAATAATAATAATAATAATAATGTTAAAATCTGTTGTTTCTCAACCCTGGAGTGATCTCCAGGCCCTGAACTCGGCGTCATCCATGCCAGGCACCTGCTCTTCCACTGAGCCCTCTTTTAAAATGTTGCATGGGCCAGGTGTAGAGGCACACACCTGTAATCCCAGCAACTCAGGAGCCTGAGGCAAGAGGGTCACAAGTTCCAAACCAGCCTGGGCAATACAGTGAGACCCTATCTCAGAAAGAAAACATAAGCAAGGCTGGGGGTGCAGCTCAGTGGGACCCACCACTGGGTCAACCCTCAGTACCGAATGTGTAAGTAAATGAATAAATAAGTAATTCTGGATGGGCCGACCAGTGCATTCATGGGCTGCATCCAGCCTGTGGTTCACTACTTTATTGGCAACTTCTGCTCTTATTAAAAAAGAAAGAAACAAAGAAAAGTCCCAGGTGCCTCAGGCAGGAAGACAGGGGACAGGAGAGGAAGATCCCAGCCACTGGGAAGTGCCTTTTGAATGTCCTCGCGTGAGACTGTTCTGCCTTCACCAACTGCAATTTTTTTTTTTGGAACCAGGGATTGAACTCAGGGACACTCGGCCACTGAGCCACATCCCCAGCCCTATTTTGTATTTTATTTAGAGACAGGGTCTCACTGAGTTGCTAAGGGCCTCGCTAAGTTGCTGAGGCTGGCTTTGAACTCGCGATCCTCCTGACTCAGCCTCCCAAGTCGCTTGGATTACAGGCGTGCGCCACCACGCCTGGCCTCCAACTGCATTTTTAGTTGATAAAGTTGCAGAAGAGCTTAACCGCCTCCCACCAGTACGATGATGAAGTAGAAACTTCTCCTCTTCCTCTCAGGACCAGGTTGCCTCTCCTGTACTCTGAAGCGGGAAGCCAAGGCCCTCAGTGGGTGGGAGGGAGACGAAGCAGGAGTGTGTGGAACACACTGGGCAGCAGAGCCCTGGGCACCCTGGTGCTGGTGGCCTGCCTGGCCCCAGCAGGCTTTCCCAGGCTCTGCCAGCTGTCAGTCCTCCTCTCTCAGTGTGCATTCAGGTGACCAGGAGAGAGGACAGAGGAGCCAGTGTCCTGGGAAAGCCCAGGACTCGGGTGAGCAGACCTGGGCACCAGCCCAAGCTGCCAGGCACATCTGGGAGGCTTGACCCAGGCCAAGGTCTCTCTGGACCTCAGCTTCCCATCAGTCCACCTCTGTCATTTCCTCAGGGAATCCCCCTCCCAACAGATGAGGTATCCCACAGTGGGCTCACACAGCTCCGGCACTTCTTCATAGTACTTAAGTCATCAATTCTGGAAGAAGCTTGTCCATCTGCAAAGAATTTAAGCTCAATGAGGAACCAGACTGGTTAATTTCTGGCACCTAGTTCAATCCCCGACACACAGTAGGTGCTCAATAAACGTCATTCAAGGAATGAATGAAAAATGCTAAAATAAATATTACAGAGCCCTGGCGGGTCCTGCCTCTCCCAGGGACCTGGACCACCACCAGCACGTTGTGATCACTGGGGAAGGGAGTTGGAGGGCTTATGAAAACCCAGGGATGCACCTGGGTCAAGGAACGAACAACACCCAGGAGGGCCAGTGTTTGAAGCCCTGGCAAGAGGCAAAGAAAGGCATGAAAAGAAAGGCAAGGTCAAGGTCACTGCCCAGATCCTCTCCTCCCTGTCCTTGATGGAGACCCTAGCCCCCACTCCTCGGACTCAGTTCTCCACAGTGGGGGCTGGTTTGGGACCTTGGGAGCCAGAGAGAGGATATATCATTTTCCCTTTGAACTTGTGCAAGAATCAGTGGGCAGTGAAGCGCATACCAATGAGCACTTCAAGATGCAGAGGACCTTCTCAGAGGACAGGGACTCAGGAGGACAGCGGAGGACAGGCTGCAGGAGGTGGAACACATGGTACAGGCAGGCCACAGGGGAAAGGAGCATCTGACCCCAGAGCCCCTGGGCCAGCAGCCTGTGGGCAGTTTAAGGTGGAACAGGCCAACGAGCTGTGTCCACTGGTCCCCACCATCCCTGGCCCGTCCAAAGCCGCCTGGGGCCCGGGGCATCCTGAGGTGTTTCCCAGGGGTAGGCCTCCCCTTCTCAACCCTCCTGGGTGGGGTTTCCTTCCCAGGCACTGCCACTTCATCTCTGGCACCTGGCCAGGACTCATTTGCATCGCCACCCAGATAGTCCACCACCGCCTGGCTTCCCAGAACTGCCGCTACCTTGGTGTCTGTTCCCAAGGGCAGTGCAGGACCCCGCTTCTGGACAAACAGAAAGTCTTCCCACCCCAGCCCCAGACAGAGCAGGGTTTGTTGGTTTGGGGTCAGGGGAGATAAGTGACGGGAAGCTCACTCTCCACATTCCCCACCCCCAACCCAGAACTTGGACCAGATGTGGATTCCTCGGTAACAGGGCGGGAAGAAATTCCTCCCTCCACGCCCACTTGATCCTCTCTGAACCTCCTCAAGTCACCCCCACTCACCCCAGGCACCCCCCTCTGTCCCCTCTGTTGGCAGGAGTGGGGGTGGGGCGCAAAGGGGACACACAGGGGCAGGGGTCCTGGCACTCAGGCCGGCCCAACCCTCAACAGGCACCCGGGAAGGCCCAGGGTGGGCCGTGGGGGGCGGCGAAGTGTTTTCTTTCCCCTCCTCTCCTCAGCAGTTTTCTGGGAAATGCCGGAGGCCGGCTGGGCCTGGAATGTCAGGCTTGAAAGGATTCCTCCACGGCGCTGGTGGGGCGCTGGTGGGGCACTGGTGGACATCCGAGCCGAAAACCTTTTCATTAGCTCCAGGCCCCTCCCGGCGGGAACAAAAGCCTGCGAACTGGAAGAGCGTTTCCCGGTGGCAGGCCATTGTCCCTGCCTCCCTCAACCCGCCCCTTGGGAGTGTTTGAAGCAGGAAGGGGAGAGGTCAGGGTCAACCTGGTAGCCTACCCATGAACCTCTCCCCCTGCAGGTCATCTTGGCCATCCCCCTGCAAGGTCCCAGCACCAGTCCTGGGAGGTGAGGAGAGGGTGATGTGAAACCCAGTAAACCCAGTCCCGTGCTGTGCCTGAGCCTGGGAGAGCCACCCTGGAGCAGTAGCAGGGAGGGGCAGGAGTGCCCCCTCCAGCTCTAGACCAGAAGCTCCGTGCAGGGAAAGACAGACTTTGCTTCCCCTCTCTGGCCTCCCCAGTGGCATGCAGTTGAAGTGCCAGGACCAATGTCAGGCCCCAGGGCAATCACACCCGGAGCCACCTCGAATGCCATAGAAAGCTCAATAGCCTTGGAGACAAGTGGGCCTTGGGCTTGGCACTTAGCAATGGTGTGGTCTGAGGCCCCCACCCCACCCCCACCCTGGCCACAGATGAGGCCACAGACAAGGCCATCAGCCACCACCCCTGGGCAAGCAAGGCCATGCCACTGCTTCCCGAAAGCCCCCCATGGGCACCAGGGTTCCCTCCCATCTAAAGTTTGGGGAAGTGCTTAGCATTTGTCACATACCAGGAGTGAGTGGAGCCCCACAGGCAGCTGAAACCACTGTGCACTTCCCCTCCGCCATGAATGATTATCTTTATGAGCAAGCACCTTTGCCTGGAAATGGGATTCTGACCTCATAGAAGTTCTGCAAATGGAGAGATTAGGAAAAGACAGGAGTCTCCTAAATCCCTCAGACGGGAAAACAGCAGGGTGGAGCACAGAGGCTGGACCTGGGTAGTGCTCTCTCCCCTCGAGCACCCACAGATAAAGGAGGACAGAGGCATGGTCCTGGGCCTGGCATCTCTCTACTCGGGTCCCTGCCTGGAAGTGGTTCCTGGAAATGAGCTGTGCACTGGCCCAAGCGTCTCCTCCCAGCGTGTTTGTCTTCAGATTAGCGGCTTTAATGATCTCCAACGAACTACCCATGTGGCTTCCCAGAACCCACACCCTCTATCCCATCTCTGCAGCAACTCCTGAGTCCTGAAGGAAGAAGCAAAGCTACCCTAGAAGAAAGCAGGGTGGGCATCTAAAAATGATGGAAAATGGACACAAATCAATCCCTTGCTTAAAGATTTGTCGTGTACTTTCTTTCTTTTTTTTTTTTTTTTGCGATGCTGGGGAATGAACCCAGGGCCTTGTGCTTGCAAGGCAGGCACTCTACCAACTGAGCTATATCCCCAGCCCCATGGTGTACTTTCTATATAGCAGGTTCCAAAGAAATAAATCAGATATACTCTGCTGCCTCAGGATTCTCACTTGACAAGTAGGCAGAACATTTCAGGCCATGTGGAAGGAGACACCGTGGAAGACTCAACTGAGTGTCTGCCCAGTCTTAAAGGAAGGTAGCAACTGGCCACTGATGGGCGCCAATGTACCAAGACCCGGACCCCTGGACCTGGAGGACAGAGCAGCCCACAGACAGCCTGACCTGCAGGAGTCAGCCTGGGGCACACGCTCCCTGAGGACCTTGGGTTCATTCTAAAGTCCCTGGGAAACCATGGAGAAATTAGAGAGCCCAAGAAAGCCTGGTGAACTCTGATGACAAATGGGTCTTCCATCCCCCGCCTTCCTCCTCTGTCCCAGAAGACATCTTGGTGCTCCCCACTCAAGCAGGGCATTGAACCCAGGGGTGCTTCACCACTGAGCTGCCTCCCAGCTCTCCCCTTTTTAAAATAAATTTTTATTTGGAGATAGGATCTAAGTTGCTGAGGCTGACCTCAAACTTGCCATACTCCTGCCTCAGTCTCCCCAGTTGCTGGGATCACAGGTGTGCACCAGAGCACCTGGCATGCCAATGGTTTTCAAACAGTGGTAGTTGGCCTGGGGTGCAGCCGGTGGCAGAGCTCATGCTTAGGATGCTCAGGGCCCTGGGTTTGATCCCCAGCACTAAGAACAAACAAGAAAAAGTGATAGTTAACACGCACACATGATTAACAGGTGCAAAGCACTGTTCTCGACACTTGGTACGTATTAGTTCATTTAGTCCTCAGAACAAGGGGATGAAATAGGTGCTGTCCTCAGCCCATTTCACAAATAAGGAAACTGAGGCCCAGCTGGTAGAGTAAATTGCCTAACGTCACACAGCTGCAGGGTAGTGGAGTCTGGGTCGCATTCACTTTCCTAGGCAGTATGCGGGAAGCGGAGCCCAGCTTCTCACCTCCCACCCTGATCTTCTCCACTCCCTCAGCCCAGCTTGCTGGCCCTGCCCACCGGCTTCTCTTCAAGTCATCCCTGTTCTCCTGGCCCACTCTCAGCCCATGCTGTCCGCGCCCCGCTGAAGAACCCAGTCTCCCTTGAGTACCACTCAGTTGCATTAGGGCTCACCTGTTTCAGAGAGCAGGTCTCTCCCACTAGGGATGCCCGGAACCCAGGGCAGTTTCTTCCTCTCTACTTCCCTGTTCCAATGCCCCCACTCTACCCCACGTACCATCTGTCTCATAGAAGAACAACTGCACCATCCCTTTCTCAGGGCACTGAGCCCTGGGGAGGGGGGTCCATGCCTGTGGCCTCCACTCCCTGCAGGATTCACCCAGCAGACTGTCTTCCCAGCATTTCACCCGGTGCCTGGCAAAAGCAGGCACTCAAGGAGAGCTTGTGGAATGGATGAATGAACTTGACTTGTGTCAGAGCATCATAATTTACAAAGCACTTTCCCATCCATTAACTGCAGGGCTATTCCCTGTGAGTCTTCCTTGTCCTCCACAGGGCTCAGCACTGGAGCGGATGGTCATAGCAGCCACGTAATACCCCCTGATGAGAACAAGAATGAACAGATTGTCCCAGTGACAATCTGGAGGCTGAGGCAAGAGGACTGTAAGTTCAAAGCCAACCCGGGCAACTTAGGGCTGGGAATGGAACTCGGATGGCAGAGTAGTTACCTAGTGCTGGCCAAGCCCTGGGTTCAATCCCCCATACCAAAAGGAAAACAGAAAAGGAAACGGAATGAGCTGATGATACAGACAGGGCAAACACATTCTGGAAGTCTGGAAGCAGCCAAAGACTCGAGGGAGTCTCACTCGTGCTGAGTGCCCTCACCTGCCTGTCCCTTGGAGCCTCTGCAGAGCAAACAGGATTTCTCCAGCCACGGCTCTAAGAGACAGAAGGGAGAACCGGACACACTTTGACACACAGAATGTTTTAACATTCTTTAGATTTGATGGGAGAAGGTCTTTATTCCTATTTACAAATGGCAAAACTGAAGCCCAGAGAGGCTGTGTCCTGTCCAATCTCACTTAGTCCCCCAACATCTGGGGAGAGAGTTCAGAGTTCAGAAGACATAGTAGCCAAGACAGTGAGGCCACTGTGCCAACTCTCCCTTCCAAGATCCCAAGCTACTGTGCTGTGCCCTGGGCACCTCTGCCTCCCTTTCACCAGCTCATTATCCTCAGCCTATGAGATCCTGGAAGGAGGTGCCTCCGTGCCCTGAGGGGTGCTGATCTATATGCCACTTAGCTGGCTCTCAGTGACTCGAGTCCTGCAGCCTGTTTGGGGACAGGTTGCAAAACTTTCCATCCTTCATAAGGTTGGCCCTTCATCAGCGCCAACGTGACCAAGAGCAAATTAACCTTTCACCTCAATTGGCAGCTCTTCTCACCCCCCACTGAGAGTTCAGACACCCCTCCCAGAGGCAAGGGAGGTCACATGCTAGGCGGTCCTGGGCCATCTGGCGGTGGGCTGAGCCCCGGACAACTGCTTTCTGGAAATTCTTTCCTGCTGGACTTTTGTCCCCTGGTCTGACTGCAGCCCGTGTGTGAGTTCCCTTCTCTGTTCCCCACTCCAGCTCCAGAGCGATCCGGTCCTGCTGCCCACATGCGTTCCCATTCCAGGGCTTGGGATGTGTACTGCCAAACTCCACTCCCCCCCGAAGAGACTCCAGAGTGCCCTCTAGCGGACGCGGGCGTGGGTTGGGACCAGAGCTCCCGCTCCTGCTCCCGGAGCCCCCGAGAGCACCTGGCCTGACCCTCAGCAGACCACGCAGATTGCAGAGAGCCGGATGCTGTCCGAAAGCGGTTGCTTTGTGTTTGGTGTGTTTGTTCGTGGGGGAGCGGGGAGGCCGGTACCCATATCAGTGTCAGCAAAGAACCTGGCAGTGGGCCGATGGGCCGTGGTCAAGCAGCTGTTTCACAGGCTGCTCGCCTCCACCCCTGGGACTCCGGTTCTTGTCTCAGGACCTGCCCTCAGGTGACTGTCGCGCGCCCCCACCTCCAACTTCCAGGTCGGACGCCAGCCCCGCGGCCTGGCTACGGGATGGCCCCACTTCCCTTTTGGCTGGCTCGGGCCCCCTGGGACTGTAATCCGGGCTCGGTGGGGGCGAGGGGGTGTCCCCGCGGGGTCCAAGAAAAAGGGAAAGGGTGCTCGGAGCCTCTTCGGGTCGGCCTCCCAGAATTGCCTGCGCTCCCGGAGCGGCGCCCCCGCCTCTGCCAGAAACTGGCCTTCTTAGAAGGGAGGGGGTGGGGGGGAAAGTGTGAATGAGAAGTTGGGGGCGGAGCGCGCGCGGGGGAGGGGCCGCTGCCAGGAACGCGCCGCCGGGGCTGGCGCCGCGCCCGCCGGCCGCCCTGGCTGCCTCTCGTCCCGCTTTTGTTTCTCGGTGCGTTTTCGCCGGTCGCGGCCCCTGCTCGAGGCCCGCCCTCGGCCGCCCGCGGCCCCTCCCTCGCCCTCCGCGCGCAGCCTTTCATTGCTGCGAGTAGTGACTAAACATTACAAGAAGACCGGTCGCGCAGTTCCAGGAATCGGGGGGCGGGGCGCGGCGGCCGCGTATATACTCGCGAGCACGGCCTCCGCGGCGGCTCCGACTCGGACTCCCCGCGCCGCCGCGGCCACTCCGGCCTTGCACGCCTCCCGCCCGCCCAGCTCTCGCCGCGGCCCCTCGCCTCGTCCTGCTCCGTCGACCCCGGGGACGGCGAAGCCCGCGGGACGCAAGCGCAAGGGCCCTTTGTGGACTTCACGGCAGCCAACATCTGGGCGCAGCGCGGGCCACCGCTGGGCGCCGCGCCGTCACCTCGCCTTGGGGACCGTAGGAGGCGCAGCCCCAAGGCCGGAGACTTCGGTTCAGGACCAGGTAGGCGAGAGGGGCGCAGTGTGGCGAGGGTGGGGGCCTCTCTTAGTCCCGGGAGCTTTTCCCAGTTTCCCCTCCCCTTCTCGGGTCATTCCCGGCAGGGAGGGGACGAAGTAGGGGGCAGAGCGAATGAAAGCCGGAGATCCCAGGTTCCCGGAATACTCTGGCCGGGGCCCTCGGGCTTCTCTTGTCCCCTCCCTACCCCCATTCCTCGGGTTTCTCCCCGGGTCCTTGCTGCCCGGGGCCACCGGTCTGAGCGGCGCCCTGAACGTCCCGGGGGCTGTTCTCTCCTTTCCCACCCCGATCGCACTCCTGGAGATCTAACTTCCGCGCGCGAGTTTTCCACTCGGCGTCCTCCCAGTGCGCTCCTGGGGAAGGGGCTGGCTGGGGCAGAGGCTGGGCGGGCTCCGCGGGGTGCTGGGTCGCGGCGAGGGCCTTGGCAGTGGGTGTCCCAGCCGCTCGGTAGAGGCAGGGAGCCAGTGCTGGCGAGGCGCGCTGGAGGGTTCCGGGCACTCACAAGGCGCGCGCCTTCCTTTCTGCAGCCCCCCGGGATGCGGTAGCGTCCGCTGCGCGGAGGCCGCCTACCAGCTGCAGCCGCCACCAAGCAGATCCACGCTGGCTCCGTGCGCCATGGTCACCCACAGCAAGTTTCCCGCCACCGGGATGAGCCGCCCCCTGGACACCAGCCTGCGCCTCAAGACCTTCAGCTCCAAGAGCGAGTACCAGCTAGTGGTGAACGCAGTGCGCAAGCTGCAGGAGAGTGGTTTCTACTGGAGCGCCGTGACTGGTGGCGAGGCGAACCTGCTGCTCAGTGCCGAGCCCGCCGGCACCTTCCTCATCCGCGACAGCTCGGACCAGCGTCACTTCTTCACGCTCAGCGTCAAGACCCAGTCGGGAACCAAGAACCTGCGCATCCAGTGCGAGGGGGGCAGTTTCTCACTGCAGAGCGATCCCCGGAGCACGCAGCCGGTTCCCCGCTTCGACTGCGTGCTCAAGCTGGTGCATCACTACATGCCGCCCCCGGGATCCCCCTCCTTCCCCTCACCACCGACTGAATCCTCCTCCTCGCCCTCCTCCGAGGTCCCGGAGCTGCCAGCTCAGCCTGCCCAGACGCTCCCAGGGAGCACCCCCAGGAGAGCCTATTACATCTACTCAGGAGGCGAGAAGATCCCTCTGGTGTTGAGCCGGCCTCTCTCCTCTAACGTGGCTACTCTTCAGCATCTCTGTCGGAAGACGGTCAATGGACACCTGGACTCCTATGAGAAAGTCACCCAGCTGCCTGGGCCTATTCGGGAGTTCCTGGACCAGTATGATGCTCCACTTTAAAGAGCAAAGGGCAGGGGTCAGGAGAGGGGTTTTGGTCCCCTCTTCTCCGTGGCACATGGCACAAGCACAAAAATCCAGCCGTAGGAGAGTCCTGTCGCTCTGGAGTCAGGAGGACAGGCCCCTCCCTGTGGCCCTACCCCCTACAGAACGGGGCCTGCGGACCTGGAATATGTTGGAGGGAGAGGGAGGGAGTGCCACCTGGGCTCCCCTCCCGGAGTCCAGCTTCTGGAGGAGCCAGTTGGCCAGGTGGGACAACAGCAATGGCAAGTGGACACTCTCCTTTCCCCTTCCTGCACTCTCCGCTGCTTCCCAACGTGGGATGCCTCATGAGAGTTGAACTGATAAGAACTGCCTCGGAATCTTCAAACTTTCCAGCGGAACTTGTTTGCGCTTTGATTTGGTTTAAACCTGAGCAAGGTGAAGGGCCTTGGAAAAGATGGAAGGGAGAGGGCAGTCTGAGGGGCCTCAGGGCTGCAGGCTGGTCAAGGAAATGGCCAGTCCAGGTGTGGGGGGTGGCTGCATGCTCTACTCCCTGGCTCTGGAGAGAAAGGCAGGGGTGACCTGAAGGGAGCCATCTGGTGTGCCAGAGCCCAGGGCCCTTCCCAGTTTAAGGAGGAAGTGGCATTTGGAGGGGATGAATGGGCTGGTCAGTTGTCTCCTTTTCCTGCCCATGCTGTGACTTCAGCACCTAGGAGATGGTGGTGGAGGAGATGAGCCATCTTTGACCCCATGCCCCCTAGAGAAGATGGGGGATTCAACTTTGTGCCTCCTGTCTGGCTAAGAGATTCGCCTTAAATGCTCCCTGTCCCATGGATAGGGACTGGCACATGAGGAGCCACGCACTGGGCCATCCAGGCAGAGAGGCCAAGGGATTCGCTGGAGAGCACTCATCCAGCCACTGGCCAGGATCAGTGGGTGAGGGGTGGGAGACCCTTGCCTTCCAGCTGAGTACTGGAAGAACATTAGCCCAGTTGGTATTGGCCAGTCACAGGCGCCTCGTGGTCAGAGCAGAGCCACCAGGTCCCACAGTCCTCCAGGCCCTGCACAGCCCTCCCTCCTCACTTGGGGTGGGGGTGGGCAGGAAGTCATCCAGGCGCCTGCCACTCCAGCTGCTCTGGCCCTGCTGTAAGCACTGATCAGCGACAACTTACAGGAATGTAGCATCGATGGAACTAACCTGGAACTGTTCTTTTGGGGGGGAAACTAAACAAAGTTTTCTGTGTCAGGTATTTGGGCTGGGCGGGGCAGTTGTGCTTTGGGGTGGTTTTTTTCCTTTTGTTTTTGTTTTTTAATAATGTTTACAATCTGCCTCGATCACTCTGTCTTTTATAAAGATTCCACCTCCAGTCCTCGCCCCCTCCCCCACTCAGGCCTTGGAGGCTGTTAGGAGATGCTTGAAGAACTCAACCAAATCCCAATCCAAGTCAAACTTTGCACATATTTATATTTATACTCAGAAAAGAAACATTTCAGTAATTTATAATAAAGAGCACTATTTTTTAATGAAAAACATGCCTTGAGCTTTTTTTCTCCCAGCACCCCTGCCCTGCCTTGCTTTCTCTTTCACCCACACCCACACTCACAGGAGAGGGAGGGAACCACGGGGGGCTGGCTGTGCCCCATCCCTGCCCAGGCACTCCTCAATCAAACGCGCCTTCACGTCAGTGCGCCTGCCTGTGTGTCACTGACAAGCTAAGGCAGCACTTAGACTGTTACCGAGAGGGGTAATTCCTGCTAGTCTGATTCAGATCTGACCAGAATATGCAAAGCAAGTTCGAAGGAAGCTCTTCAAAGGGCCTGCAGGGAGCAAGCTGAGCTGTGGTCAGAGCCGTCAGAGTCTCCAAGCTATTAGAGGCGCTCGGGCTTCTTGGCAGCGAGGTGTTCCAAGAAAGCCCAGATGTGGGGTCCTAGCAGTGCCCATGACCTCTGACCTTTGCACCACCAGGTTCACAGGACGTAGGGAGGGTGATCCAGATGCAATCCTTGTGTGCAGGTGGGACTCTGGGACCAGGTGTTCAAAAGCTTCCTGGCCACTGCTCCCAACACCTCCAGCTTCCTCCCACATTCCTAGGGGCCCGAACCAGAGCCTTGGACAGAGCCAGGCTCCTCCCCACAGCAGTCTTCTGCTCACTCATCTTTAGCATCTCCCTAGGCACACCCTAGGCACTTGGAGGCTATGTAGGTGGACTCTCCCAAGCACCCCTACAAGGCAGAGGGTATTCTCAGACACAGCTGTGCTGTCTGAGCAGGGACTTGTCTGATCACTTCTGGTGCCTAGATAGGTGCTCAGTAAATATTTGTCAGCTGAGTGAGGCCAGCAACTCAGGTTCAGGGAGGTTAAGCAATTTGCCCAAGGACGAAGCAGCTGGGAATGTGGACACCATAGCACTGGAGCCCAGGAGCATTTGATTTTTAAAACCCATGACCTCTGCTTCCCTAAACACTAAGTACATGCCCATGGTTACCCCAAGTGAGTACTCCCTGAAAACACAAGAGGTTAGCATCCCCCCACATAAACACACAGTCTAGGGTTTCAGCACCAGGGCTCTGGTAAAAAAAAAAAAAAAAAAAAAAAAAAAAAAAAAAAGAGCGCACCAGTAATCCAAGCTACTTAGGACACTGAGGCAGGAGGATCACAAGTTCAGGGGCAGCCTGGGCAACTCAGCAAGACCCTGTCTAGAAATAAAAAGGGCTGAGGATGTAGCTCAGTGATGGAGCACTTCTGGTTCAGTCCCCAGGACTGAGGATGGGAACACCTCTGTGATGTTTTCCGTCTGCTTCCTTCTATAACTCCCCAGAGTCTACAGCTGGGTGACAAGTGTTATCCCCAAATTTGGGGCCCCATCTCCTTATCTGAGTCTCAGATGCCTGAAACAAAATACCAGGGCCTCTTCCTGGTCCCAGGCCCCCAGCACATGTTCCCCATAACCACTCCCCACCAGTCAACCCAATAAGCTGCTCCAGGAATCAGTGTCCAAAAGGCAACTGAGAGAGTAAATAAACAAAGTCATTTTTCTTTCCCATTTCCTGGACTTTTGGTGAAAATGAACTAAAGTGACGAGAAGGGGCCAGGCCAGGCATGAGACCACTGAGTGGACAGAACACGTGGGACCAGCAACAGAAGGACCATCAACTCAGTAACCAAGGCTGCAGACCCAGGTAGAGAGATGTTCCCAGAGCAGAGTTCAGGTAAGAGGACCCAGTGAGCACTGGGGACCCAGCTGTGTCCCAGCCCCCAACTCCCCCGCCCCACCCCCATCCCCAGGAGTAGACTCTGGGAAAACTGCTGGCAGCCCTGCTGGCTGACCACCACCTGCCTCCTGCTACAGAGTGCGCCTCTTCTGTTCAAACAGTCCCCTTGGAACTGTGGAAACAAGGGTGTATCTCGTCCCTGTCCTGGGCACAGGTGACCGTTGAGTGAAGGTATCTGTGTTCACAGGACACCAGCAAAAGAACTTGGCCTTCTCTGGTCTGAGGGAAGCGACTCTCTCTCCTATCTCCTGGAGGGTGAACCTTGGCTTTGGGTAGGGGCTGAGTCAGGAAGACCGCAACTCACTTCCCTACCCACAGCTCACTGCCCACCCCAGTCTTCTTCTGTCTCCCCATTTCAGATCACAGATGGCTGCTACCCTCTGGATTTGTAGCAAGTAAACCGAGGCCCAGAGAAGGAAAACAACCTGTGCAAGTTCACACAGCAAGCTAGCAGTCACCTCAGGAAGGCATCCCTCCCGTGGATCTACTGGTCAGCAGCTCCTTCCTTTCTCTTCATCCCATTCCAGTTACACGACTCCTGTGCTTCTCAATTCTTTCAGGGGAAGATACTCCTTTCTCCAAAAGACTTATGGGGGTCCCTCGGTCCCGGTTGCCAGAGGAAGGGTGCTCCTGGCTCCAAGATGCACTGAGTGCTGCAGGGCTGGGGGCAATTCCCCTAGGTATCCCATGGTGCAGTGGGTGTCAACCCAAGAGGGGAGATGACTTTTCCCGCCCTGGGCCCTGCTCCTAGCGTTAAGAATCACCCCAAGAGGCCCCATCCTCTCTGGTGCTGCTGTTTTGGGCAAGGCCTCCTGATGATTTGGAGCCAAGAATGGGAAATCTAAAGCCCGCCTAGGGGGAGGGAAGGAGGGAAGAGGCCACAGACAGGAAAGCCAGCGATGGAAAATAAGCCCGCACGCTGTGTCCTAGCCTAAGGAATGAGCAAAGATGTTCGGGAGGGGGCACCGCGTGGGTACCAGGCAGAGGCAGCAGTCAACAGGGCGTCCAGCAAACGCAGCCTGTGGAGGTGCGAGCCCCTGGAGCACCGGGCAGGGTGAGGGACGACGTGCACAGGGGACCGGGGTCGCAGGGAACTGGCGGGTGAGCACAGCCCCAGGCTGGGGAGCCGCCCCCCCTCGCGTTTTGGCGGCCGCCGGGCGGGCGGGCGCGTCGCTCCGAGCAGCCTTCTGCCAGGAAGAGTCACTTCCCGGACACCGCGGGAGCCCTGGCGGAGCTATGCGAAGAATGTCCGCGCCGAGCGCGGGGGGTGGCACCTCGCGAGCAGAGCTGCCGCCCCGCGGAGCGTGCGCACGGCCCCGGCCCCGCCCCCGCCGCCGCGCCACGCCCCCGACACGCCCCCGCCACGCCCCCGCCCGCGGAGCGCGTTGCCCCGGCAACGGGATTACAGGCGCGGAGTGCTGTTTATTCTCAGCCGAGTGCCAGGAAATTCGGCCGCGAGGCTGCCAGGCGCACCTCCCTGGGCGGGGCGGGAGGGAGCCCGCCGTGGGTCCCCGGGGGTCACCCACCCCGGCAGCTGCTCAGAAGGCGGGCACTCTCCTCCCGGCGGCCAGAGGATCAGGTTTCTTGACCCGGGACCCGGGACCCCTGTCCAGGCCGGCCGAGCCAACCCACCCCCAGCTCCGTCCAGGGATCCTGTCCTTGGAGGCCCACGGTCCCTGTCCCCACTCAGTCAACCTTCGTCAGTTCAGCAAATATGCGTTGACAGCTCCTGTGTGTCCGGGACTGTGGTGGAGCCAGGGTCCAACAAGACCAGGCGCCGCCGGGGCCTGGCTCCCAGGGCCTCGCAGGAGTGAGCGTGGGTGGGAGGGAGCAGGCAAGAAACTAGTAGATATGCTAATTAAATAAATAGGATTCTGTCAGGGAGAAGCATCATCAAATCACGTTTTATTACATGGCTCCTGCCGGCCTTTGCCCCACCCTTGGGTAGGGTAACTAGCTTTTCCCGGGTGGGAGGGTCAGCCTTGAAAGTCTGGCAGACTAGGACAGGTGGCCACTCTATCCTCAGGCCAGAGCACATCCACTTTAGAGCTGGAGAAACTGAGGCCCAAATCCAAGGACAATTCTTTCAGGGTCATGGGGCTAGAGGGAGAGATGGAAGTTCTAACTTAGAATCCAGGGTTCTTTCCTGGGTCCCCTTTTCTCTGCCCAGTGCCTACACCTTGCCCCCCACCCTGTTGAAAGCACCAACAACCACCCATGGCTGATCTCCTAGGGTGTGGAGGAAATTACTGATTCCTGAACTCCAGCTCCAGCTCTTCTGAATCAGACACCTGAGGGGACACCTGGAATATGAATAACTGACTCCTCTCTAGATGAGTCCAGAACCACCTGCCTTTGGGGCCAGCAGGCCTGGATTCTCCTCTCTTCCTGGACACAGAATTTCCTCCTTGCACACTGACTAAGCCAGGGCTGGGAAATCAGCAGGGAGGGAAGGCCTGAGTTGATGCCGCCCTCGCGGTGCATGGCAAGCCCAGACAAGTGCAGCCCTTCTCTCTGGGCTGCAGCCCTGGAGGCCCTGGAGGCCCTGGGCCCAAGGACAGTGGGGCCAGGGTGGAGGACGGTGCTCCTTCCCCCAGCACTGAGGCCTCCCAGCTGTGCTGTGCTGGGAACAGGCCAGGCGTTTGTGAAATCCTTGGGTGAGCCTGACCCACTGTCATGAGGGCTGGCTGTGGAAGCTAGTGCCGGGAGGGGGATGGGGCTGTTCCCAGAAGCAGGGAGAACTCTGGACTTCCCACTCCTGAGTGCTCCGATTGCAGCGCAGCCTTAAGCAACAGCAGCAGCCTGGAAGGCAGCTCTCAGAGAGACCAGAGGCCCCCGGCTCTTTTCCAAAAAGAAGCCAGAGATTTGAATGCGAAGGCTGGGGGCTCTTAGTGCCAGCACTGTGCCTGGGACCCTTCAGAGCAATATTCAGGCCCGGCCTTAGGAACCCGGAGACTTACAAAGACAACACCAGAGTGCAAGTTCATTATGCACATTACACAGGAAAATGTGTTTCCTCTCTCCCCTCCCTCCCCCAGATCATCAATGATAGAATCTGTTCATACAGAAAATGTTATATAGTATCAATAAAGTAGAAGATAGTGAAAGTATAGGTGTGAATTAGAAAGTCCATGAGGACCACTGCTGTGCTGCCCGACTCCAGGGGTCACTGCTTCTGATGTGATCTTTGCGAGTGGTGTCCTGTGAGGCTGAGGTGGCCCGGAGTTAGGAAGCATCCGCATTGCCGGAGCAGCACCCACGACGATTTCAATGCTGGTGGGAACACTGTTCTGGCCACCAAGCCTGGTACTGGAGATCAGTGACAACCAGGATATATGTCTGAGACTTCCAGAGGCTCACAGTCTGAAAGGAGAACCAGACTGAAAACCGAGAAGTATCCTAAAAAGGAATGGGTATAAAAATAAAACCGTTTACAGGGTACAGCTGGGGTGCCCAGAAGGAAATGACCAAGAGTGGCTTCCCAGAAAGGGAGACTGTGAGCTCAGGCCAAACAGCAGGTGTCCCTTCCACAGGATGGGAAGATCGGGCTTTCTCAATATCAGAACAAATGGGGAAATGGTCCAGGAAAGGGAAACTTTGGGGAACTTCATGATATTTGGTCTGTCCCCATCAGACGTATCCATGCCAGACTCCTAAAAACGCCGTCCTCATCATGTCACAGATGCAGCCTATGAGGATGGACATGGCGCTCTCCACCTACAGGGGCTCCAGCCACCATGAAAGCCCTCTCCCACTCCTGCACTCCTCTGCACTGGGAGACCCACTTGTTCCCATCAGGGCTCTCCCCACCTGCCCACAACACATAGCCTCCTTGCTCACCTCTGGGCCCATGCTGGGGGTAGCCCACCTGCCCAGCCAGTCCTTCCCTCTCTGGTCCTGCCTCTGTTGAGGGTCTCCCTACCCTGCCTCTTCCCTGCACACCTGGAGACCTTTCTTCCCTGCAAGAGCATCTCATACGGACGGCCACATCACTCCCCTAGTACTTGGTCTCATTGCCTCTTTCCAAACTGGACCGTGAACTCTCAGAGTGAAGAGACTCTCTTACTTTTATTATTAATTTTTTTAAAATTTTTTTATTTTTGCATGGTGCTGGGGATTGAACCCAGGGCCTTGTGCTTGTGAGGCAGGCACTCTACCAACTGAGCTATATCACCAATCCCAAGAAACTCTCTTATTCAGTATGTATTTATTTATTTATTAAATAATACCTGCTCTGTACCAGGTCTTGTACCTCCTGCTTTCTTTTCTTTTCTTTTCTTTTTTTTTTTTTTTTGATACCAGGGATTAAACCCAGGGGCAAAAAACCCACAGAGCCACATCCCCAGTTCTTTGTATTTATTGTTTTGAGACAGAGTCTTGCTAAGTTGCTTAGGGCCTTGCTAAATTGCTGAGACTGGCTTTGAACTTACTGTCCTCCTGCCTCAGCCTCCCACATCACTGGGATTACAGGTGTGAACCACCGTGCTTGTCGTAGGTCCTGCTTTCTTACGTTCTTCAGAAAATTCAGCAGAACTGGTGGTTTCGAGGGAAAGTCCACCAAACACCTGATCTGAGGCTGTATGGAAGAAGAAATGCTCTCTAAATAATGGATTACTTTCTTTTCTTCCTTTTTCTCTCTTGCTTCCCCACAACCCCTTTCTTTTTCTTGTGATCTTCCTGCCTCAGTCTCCCAGATTGATGGGATTATAGTCGTGTGCCACTGTGCCCAGCAAATAATGGGGTTTCTAGCAAGATGCGGTGGCACACGCCTGTAATCCCAGTGACTCAGGAGGCCAAAGCAGGAGAATCTCGACTTCAAGTCCAGTTTTAGCAACTTAGCATGATCCTATCTCAAAATAAAAAACAAAGGTTTGACATAGTTCAGAGGTTCAATTCCTAGTACTGGGGGCAAAAATGGGGCTTTAGAAGTTATTAAAACTTCATTAATTGCTGGGCACAGTGGCATAGGCCTGTAGTCCCAGTGAATCAGGAGGCTGAGGCAGGAGGATTGCAAGTTTGAGGCCATACTCAATAATGTAAACATAATGAGACCTGTCTCAAAGTTTAGAAAAGAAAAAAAAAAAAAAAAGACTAGGGATATAGCTCAGTGGTAGAGTACCCCTGGCTACTATCCTGAGTACCCCCCAAAATTAAAATGTCATTTTTTTCAATCATAACTTTTACTTCCAGAGGTGAGCAGGGGTGTTTTATTTTTAATGCATACATTTGCATAAATGGCACTTTGGTTCTTTATTATTCAGTGCTGGGGATCAAACACAGGGTCCTACGTGTGCCAGGCAAGTGCTCTACCACTGAGCTCTAACCAACACGTCTAGGCTTTGACTTTTCAAAATGCATTTTAAGGGCTGGGGATGTGGCTCAGTGGTAGGGTGCTTGCCTAGAATGTGGAAGGACCTAGTTTCCATCCCCAGTACCACTAAGAAAAAAGCATCCTAATAGGTTACTCCATCCCATCAGCCTTCCATGCCTCAGAGGTAAGGAGGGAAGGTAAAATAAACTACACTATATTCTCCAGAAGAGCAACTAAGGTGTAGAGGGGCTCGGCCTATCTCCGATTGCAGATAAATAATCCTAGAAGAAAATGGAACCTGTCACCTGACTGAATCTGGTGCTTCCTCTGCTGCTGCTTGTACCTGTGGGGAGAGCCTCACCATCCACGCTCACCGGGGCTTCCACTTAGCAGCTCCCAAGCCAAGTGCTAGCTGGGCCCATTTGGCTCTCCCAGAGCCCTGGGCAGACCTGGGGATGGCCCTGTGCTGCCCTCCTGCCCACCTAGACCCTAAGTGATTGCAGGAAGCACAAAGTCAGACCACCTCCCAGATGGGGGAGCCTCAGATGTCCCAGCTGGTCCCCCAATGGAAACAGAGTTCCCACGGGAACCCCAGCAAGATCTCTGGCCAACCTAAAGTCCAGGGCTTTGCTTGAAGCCTCAGAGAACTGCAAATAGCTCCAAGCTATCCTTTCTGGAAAAGGGGTGGGGAGTGGAGGAGGGGACCACTAAGTTCCTTCCTGTCATAGGCTCCTGTGAAAAGGAGGCTGGAGGGAGAGGAGCCAGCACAGGGCGGGAGGCAGGCTGACTTCCAAGAGTGGTCCTCCAGCTATTCACTGCCCTTTCAGTGTCCCTTGGCACCTGGTGAAAGTAGGCAAGGGGGTCTGGCAGGAAGTCTGTCCAGCCTGCATTGCCCACAGTGGGGGAGGGGCAGTCAATGGCTCTGGAATACTGCCCTGGATGTCGGGGCTTCCCCATTGGACTCCTCCGGCCATCACAGGGCCAGGGTTTGGCCAAGAATTCACTAAGGACCCTGAGCAGGCTCCAGCCACAGCCCTGGAGTGGAGGGGAGGAGCCCAGGAGCACAGCCCGGACCCTCCCCTGGGCCCTCTTCCAGGCCTCTCCAGGCTAAGAGAAGGAGCTGGAAGGTCAGCCAAGGGGCCCAGCTGCTGCAAAGACCTTGTGCCCACACAGGATGGGGACTGAGTCGGACAGTCCTGAGTGGAGAAGGACAGCAAGGCCCTGGGGCCAGCAGGCCAGGCTCTGTGGCTGGTAGGAGAGTCACCTGGAGAAGAGCCAGTTACAGCCAGATGCTGGGTGGAGGCTGCAGGCCCCCAACAGAAGGACGGGGAAGTGGCCAGAGATGACCGAGAGGCTCCTGGAGGACCCCCGGTACACAGGCTGCTGCTCCCAGCTCCCAGCTCCGAGTGCGAAGGTGACGGACAGCTCCGTCCCTGGGATGTGTTCTCTGCACTGTCTTCCCCAGGGCCATGAGTGTCTGTGAATCACTCAGCCTCGGTTCCTGCTGTGAGCAAGAAGGCGATGGCCAACCAGGACTGGAGGTGGAGGCAGTGACCCGGCTCCCAGCAGGAGGAGAAAGCTGCCCAGGCCAGGATCCAAAGGTGGCCTTGGCCTCAGAGGCTATATTGAAGCCACTGAGTCAGCTCGTTCCCTTTGGGGTGTAGGCAATCTCAGCAGCCCAGGCTCCGAGGCCTCCTTGCTGGTCTCTAGAGGGTTCTATTGGAAACAGATGAGAATGGAGTGAGATGCTGTTAGCCTTGGTCTCCCCCTGGCCCCAGGAGGAAGACAGATTGCCAGGCCACAGCCCTTTTCTTGCTCTTAACCCTGGAGAAGAGTCCTTACCCAGCATGCTTTATTGATTTCACAAACATTTTTACTGCCGGGCTTCCCATGTGCCAAGCACTAGAAACATATTAACTCATTGAATTCTCCAGTAGCTCCATGAGGTAGATACTAATAGTGTTCCCATTTTTTCAGTGGAGAAAACTGAAACAAAGATGTAGTGTAACTTGCCCAAAGTCGGGCAGGTAACCCAGAGCAGAGCTAAGATCCAAAGCTCTGCCTCTGGCCAGGCGCCTGCTATGCCCTGCCCCACTGAGGTCCTAGCCGGGGACACAGGAGCCCTAGACCAGCAGAGGGCAAGCAGCAGAGGTGGAGCAGGCTTTGGGTCAGCAAGGCTGGGCCTGTGTCCCACGTCACTGCTATGGTGGCGACCTTGGGCACGTCCCTAAGCCTCCTGCATTGGCTCTGAATCCACCTGGGAGGAGGAGCCTGGCATGAGCTCATTATTGTGAACAGGGTCTCCCGGGACTCAACAAGACCCCGACTCCTCCTGTTCACCCCACATCCCAGCTGGCACCCTCCAGGTGGGTGGATAGTGGCCGCCTCTTCTCAGGCTCAGCCACTGGGTCCATGGTTTCCTTTCAGGTGAGAGGAGGAAGTTGGAGAAGGACACCTTCCTATTCCTCCTCGGTGGCTCCCAAGTCTTTCCTTAATGGGCCTGACGCATGTCCTCCTGGGGCTCCTCACCTGTCCCCGCTTGACATTGGTGGCTGTCTCAGTGTCCTGGAACTGCCAAAACAAAATACCACAGACCCGAAGGCTCACGACAACAGAGATGTCCTCTCTCACAGTCCGGAGGTCAGAAGTCCAAAATGGAGGTATTTCCTGACCATGCTATCTCCAAGGCTGAGGGGAAGAAGCTTCCCTCGCCTCTTCCAGGTTTTGGAGGCTACTGGCAGTTTTGGGGGGATGTTGGTTGTACACACATCATTCCAATCTCATGACTCTATGTGTCTGTGTCCTAATTTTCTTCTTCCTATACGGACATCGATCATTGGCTTAGGGCCCATATCAATCCAGTATGACCTCATCTTAACTCAATTGCATCTGCAAAGACCCTATTTCCAAATAAGGTCACATTTATAGTTCCTCAGAAACATGATTTTGGAGAAAGAGATATTTTCTGACCTACCACAGTGGTCCCGTGGGATCCATATTAAGAACTTTTTAACTTTTTTTTTGGCTGGGGAGTAGCTCAATGGTAGAGCACTTGCCTAGCATAGGCAAGGCCCCGGGTTCAATTTCCAACGGTGCAAAACAGAAGAAGAGGAAAAACCAAAGAAAAGATATGGTACTTCCCAGTTAGCCCAGTTAGCCTGGAGGCTGAGACAGGAGGATCCTTTGAGCCCAAGAGTTTGGGGCAAGCCAGGGCAACATAGTAAGAATTGTCTCTGTTTAAAAATAAAAAAAAAAAAATTTTTTTTTTCCTTCCAGGAAGAACCTGGAAAACATTCTCCTCCTCCCTCTTGGGCAGAGGAAATGAAATGTCCCTTCATCCTCCACTAAAAACACCTTGGGCACCCAGGACAGGCTGAACGGATACCGGGATGGAGCCAGCAGACGGCCCAGCCAGCTGCAGGGCTGAGAGGCAGTCCTCTAGTGAAGGGCCACACCTGCAGCCCACCTAGCCGGGCCTGGTGCTGCTTAGACGTTGCCTCACGGAGCTGCAGGGACACTTCTGCTTTTCTCTGGTGAAGTGCTTCAACCTTAGCAGCCTCAGATGACCCTGCACAGGAACACTGTCCTCTAGAAGGCTTGGTCTGAGCCTCCACAGGCTCCAGGAGGGAGGTGGAGCTGTGGAGTAGGGCACAGGAAATACAGACGGTGCCACACTTCCTTGGCAATGCCACCCAGGGAAGAGGGGATGGCCAGCAGCTGGCCAGCTCTGCCCACAGCCCTGGAGAATCTGACAGTATGGTGAGGAGCTGAGGTGGAGGTGCTGGCCTCTCCCTCAGGAGCTCCTGTCCAATCCAGACGACCAGGCAAGGGAGAGCAGAAGAGGCAGAGGGGCTTCCCACAACACCCTTCACCAATGCCCCCCATCCTGGACAGAAAGCCCTCCATGTGGTATGGACAAAGGATGGTCCTCAGGTCCCCCAAGCCTTCCTCACCCAACCCTGCAGCCACTCCCTGCCCACTCCACCCTCACCAGTAGCGAGCACTCTGGACTCACACGTGGCCTAGCGGTGGCCTGGGGGTACCAAGGTCTGACTGCAGAGCCTGGGAAAGGAGAGAGGAGGATGCCAAGAAGTCACGGGGTTACACCCTCACCTGAACCACAGGAAGGGGACCGCCCTGCCCCAGCATACCCACAGCTGCTCTTCCAGGGACAGGAAGTCAGCTGAGTACTGAGCAGGCAGCATGCTGAGCCTGGGGTGGAGGGGGCAGGCACCTGGTGGTCAGCTGTGCCACACTGGTTCCCACACTTAGGAGGCCAGATGGTGTGAGGACTAAGAGCTGGGTTTTCACCCAGTTTGCCTTCTTGAAGCAGGAGACCCTGACAGGTCTCCAAATGAGCTCCCTGTCCGTATCATGGGGATGATGCAGCCCCACTTGGGGTGGTAAAGTTCAGCGAGTGAATGTCCCCCATTCCCAGCACCTGCTGAGTGCTTAGTCTGCACTGACCACGCAGAGGCCCTTGGGGTACACAGCCTTGTTCTTTATTTATTTTTCTTCACATATAATCTGGCATTTAAGTAATGACCTGACCTGCTTAGGGACACAGTGGGTACTTCCAGGCAGCCCACCCGACTGCACTAACCTCGCTGGGAAATCAGTGACAGCACCAACCCCCACTCCACTCCCCAGGACACACATATTGGGCCCTGGCAATGCCACATTCTCCCTGAGATCTTATGCCGGGGCCTCTCTGGCTGGCCTGCCCAACCACCAGATCACCAGGCCTTAGCCAGGAAGTTCCGGTAAATCACACCCACCCTTCCTTACAGGAGGTCCCATCTCCCCATTCCCAAGCCCTGGTCCTCACAGGGAGAGAAGGGGGTCTCAGGAGACTTCCCAGCCCAGCCCTCCTAATTCCACCCCCAGGACAGGATGATCTCTGCAGCGATTTCCAGGGCTGCCTCATCCCGGCAACCTCCCTGCCCAGGCTGCAAAGAGCAGCTGGAGCTGGAGCTAACCTCCGGAGAGGGACCCCACTCCAGCTGGGTGCCCGCTGCTCATGTTCTGGGACCTCAGCTGGGGATCTCTGCAGGTTCTGACAGGTTGGACCAACCCCTTCAGTAACCCTGAGGGAGGGCTCTGGCAGCGGTGTGGATGCACCTAGGACCCCAGGGTAGGGGCCAGGCCGAGACATGGGCAGCCTAACTCCCTCCAGGCTGGGTAAGGGAAAGGGCACCTGATTCGACTGGATGGCTAAGATTACTCACTGGCTAGCTGCTGAGGAAACCAAGCTGGGGAGGTTAGGGAGGTCAGAGGCTGGGGGAGGGGAGGGGAGAGGTGGTGGCTGTGATGCTCAGGAGGTGGGGTCAGGCACACTCGGGGGTCCCACTCAGCCTCTGTCTGCTTAGGTCAATAGTCACCTCTGCCCATCTCTTAGAGTCTGAGGACCACCAGACCCCAGAACTGCGTCTGAATGAGGGAGAGGAGGCAGCAGGACTGCAGGTGGTAGGGGGTGTCCCCTGGAGGCCAGACCCTGCGGTCCCCACCCCCAGCCCCGGGATTCTCCGGTCCCCTGTGTTGGCTGAGGCAGGGGGTCAGCCGGTGACCGCCCACTCGCAAGCTTCGGTCCCCCTGCCTGGTCCGTGGCCATGGCAACCGCTGCGCTGTTGCTTCCTCGCCCAGCAAGGTTCAGAGAGGAAAGGGAGCAGCGCGCCGCCCGCGCCGCCAGCTGCGCATTCCTCAGGGCTGCCACCAGCCCTGCCGCCCCCAGGGCTTCCTCGCGGGCCCCGAGCTCAGCGCCCCGCTCCGCCCGCCTCGGGGCTGGCCCGCGCCGGCATCCCGCCCCCTCGCCCCGCCGCCCGCGCCCCCGCCGGGCCGGCCCCCACTCTCCGCGCCCGTGCCCACCCCCGCGCCGGTCCCCGCTCGGAACCAGCCCCACCCGGGCCCTGCGTCGGGTCCCGGCCCGCGCCCTGCAGCCCCCCTGGTCCTTGCACCCAGGTCCCTGTCCCGTGCCGGGACCCAGCTCCTCGGTGCGTCCCGGAGCCGGAGCGGCCCCTCTCCTAGCCTGGCCGGGCGGCGACCTATTTCGGGAGCTGGCGCTGCGGGCCGGGGCAGCCCTGCCCGGAAGGAGGCTATTCTGGGCCGGGCCGCCGAGCAGCTGCGACCCCAGGGCTTCCCGGCAGGGTGCGTGCCCCGGACAGAGGGCACGCTAGGGCAGGGCTCCCCTACTTCCCCACCTCGCCACCTTCCTCCCAAGCTGCGCCCAGCTCCCTCCCCTTTTTGGCTAGGCCCAGGACCTGGGCCGGAACATTCTCTGGTGGTGAGCACGCAGAGTAACTAGAGCCATTCAGACCTGGTTCCCTCCTCCTGGGCCTCTCGGCCCTCCATTATCCCCTCTGTCTGGGGGACACAGCTTTGCTCCTTGTGTCCCACTTGCAGCCCTTCCTTACTGTATCTCCCCTCTCCTAGGTATCCCTGGAGTTCAATGTCCAGTGCCCCAGTCCAGAATGAGTGCCCCCCAGATGGTCATCAAATGAAAGCTGCTAAACAGTGACATTTGTGTCACTTTAAGACACCAAACTCCATCCCCTTGGGGTCTTTGGACGTCTTGTCAGCAGACTCTTATTATGGGTTTCTGCTGCCCTCTTGGCCCATTGCCCCACCAGAGAGAAGTGATCACTTCCATGGGTAGCCCTCACAGGTGACCTGGTCTCCTTGGGTTCACTCCTGGCCTGAGGACCACTTGCTGGACTCTTCCTGGTCCTTCTTCCCCCATCTGAGAACCAGGATAAGAACATTTGCAGTCTGCCCCCTATTGGTGGTCAAAATACATGGGGTGGGGACAAAATACATGTAGCATCATCGGAATGCAAGCTGCTACCTTTATCTAAACCAGACCACCTCCTCCAGAGCACAGCATTTCCCAGAGAGGACTGAGCATGCTGAGAGTGGAAGGTGCCTTACAGGTCGCCCTACTCTGCCCAGTGCTCCTTGTTCAGGAGAGTCAGCACCAGTCGGCTGGATCTTATTACAGCACTGAGATCCCTCAGGTCCGGTGGGGCTTCCTGCTGCCAGGACTCTGCTGTCCTAGGAACAGCTGTCCTGTGAGTTCACTCTCCTGCTCTTCAAATGAAGAGCCCAAGGTCCAGAGGGATAAAGTGACTTGCTGGAGTGTTGAAGCCAATGGCCCCCACCCTGCTGGCCCACAGAATGTCCCCTGGAGCCTCAGCTGCTGGCCTGGCCCCTCCATCCTCCACCCTAGGCAGTTGACACCCTTAGCTTCCTTTCTTTTTCTTGTCAATTATTGCAGCGATGCTGTGAATTGCAGAAGGTGTGTATACTGAATGTACAGTTACCCTCGGTGAAAATAAATAAAAATGAAGTGTGCATTAAGAATGAAACTCAACCCTGTAGAATATGGATTTTTTTTTTTTTTTTGATACTGGGGATTGAACCCAGGGGCACTCCACCACTGAGCCACGTCCCCAGCCCTATTTTGTATTTTATTTAGAGACATGATCTCACTGAGTTGCTTAGGGCCTCGCTAAGTTGCTGAGGCTGGCTTTGAACTCGCGATCCTCCTGCCTCAGCCTCCCAAGTGCTGGGATTATAGGCGTGTGCCACCTCGCCCGGCTAGAATATGGATTTTAAAAAAGTCTGGCCATAGTTACCCAAACCTGGGATAGGATGGAAATCTCAGGAGAGGATCCAGAGAGAGAGAGAGAGAGAGAGAGAGAGAGAGAGAGTGGTTCAAATAGAGGCCCTGGAAGAGCCAGGAAACCACTTTCTCCCCAGGGCTTTTCCTCCATCTTTCAGGGCTCGCTGAAACAGGTGAGGGGAAACCCAGATGCACCAACACCCTCCTGGGTGAATAAGCAACAGCCAGGCTTTGACTCATTCATCAATAGATAGTTCGCTTCCTGACAGGGAAGCCAGAGTCCTCACACTCACATGTAAGTGAAAGGGGAATCAATCGACGATTAATTAAAGTGGAAGTTACTGGGAATATAGAATTGCTTCTTCCAAACCCGGCAGCTGGGGCGTATTTATCAGGGGTGCACCTGCTGCCGAGGTCAGAACTGCACCTGCAGTATGCCAAGTGCGTCTTGTTTCCTGAAAGACGAGCATCTGCCCAGTCCTGGGGGGCTCAGAGTTCAGGGCGGATAGCTGGCCATCACCACTGGAGCCAAACTGAGTCAGATCCTAGGGTCACTGTTTGCCCACTGAGCTGCCATCAGTTCATCTACTGAGCAAAGATGCTGACACTGCAGAGAGCCTCAGGGAAGACCTCAGGGTCACTGCCTGACTCCTGACTCCCATGGTGGGGCTCAGTGGGGAGGGGTCTTTCTCTTCCTGTCATCTGCCCTCCAGCCCCCCCAAATCTATTCCTCAATTCAGCAGCAAGAAACCTTGCAAGACTGGTTTCCTTTCAAGATGGGTATTTTGCAGACTTGGGTAATTGGGTAGAGTCAGAGGTCTCATTTCTGAGAGGCAAGGGACAGGGGGCCACCCGGGGAGTGGAGCCCAGTGAAGGGGAGGGAGGGGGAGGGGCTGGGGAATCTCACCCACTCTCACTTCTGCTTTTTGGACCATGAGCACTGAGCTGCCCACTGTTCTCCCGTCTGGTAACTTCCTCCAGAGCCCACTGGGCCATTTGCATGTGTCTGGTTCAAGTTCGCCCCTCCTCCACGTGGCCCCAGAGGGCCTCTGGACCATTACTGGAGAACCAAAGGGTGGGGATGACCAGCACAGGCCAGTGTTGATTGCCCCTAGCCTCCCCCTGGGTGATTCACTCTTATTCAATAGACGATCGGTTTTCCTAGAATGTTGCGACAGGCTATTTGGGTTTTTCCAGAGATTTCCACTCTTGATTACCCAACTTTGAGCCCCTCACATGGAACTTAGGGTGACCCCTGTTTTGCAGCCCGGTATTTGCCCTCTGACCTTGGCGTCTGCCCCCATTTGATACCTTCTCAAGGAGTAGGGCTCAGCCTCCTGGGAACGGCCTCACTGTGTGCCGCAGCTGTGCACACAGTAGGCTTGGCCTGTGCCCTTCCTTCTTAACACACGTTTGTTTAATGAATGGAATGACTGGAAACTACTTAGACCTGATGAAGAAACAGGAAGACGACACAGTTTTAGATTTCTTTAAATAAACCAGAACTATCCTGACCCCTGCCTGCCCACCTTCCCAGCTCCATCTCTCCATTCCTCTCTCTGGACGGCCACACTCCAGCCCTGAGTCCTAGAAGCTCTTGGGGTGATCAAGTCTCCTCCACCTTTTCTTGGCCCATTGCTGGCTCCTAGTCTTGGCAGGTGCTCTTTGGATCCTATTGTATCCAATTATGCTGCCTTTCTTTCTTTTTTTTTTTTTTTTGGAACCGGGGATTGAACTCAGGGGCACTCAGCCACTGAGCCACATAACCAGCACTATTTTGTATTTTATTTAGAGACAGGGCCTCGCTAAGTTGCTTAGGGCCTTGCTAAGTTGCTGAGGCTGGCTTTGAACTTGCGATCCTCCTGCCTCAGCCTCCCAAGTCGCTTGGATTACAGGCATCAGGCGTGCACCACCGCGCCCGGCGATGCTGCCTTTCTTTTTTTTTCCCTTTTCTTTTTTTTTCCCTTCAGTGCTGGGGATTGAACCCAGCTGAGCTACTTTCCCAGCCCTTTATTTTATTTATGTTTATTTTAGTTGTGAGATAAGGTCTTGCTAGCTAACTTGCAGAGGCGATCCTCCTGCCCCAGCCTCCTGAGTTGCTGGGGTTACAGGCGTGTGCCACTGCTCCTGTCTTAGCCATTAATTAAAAAGTCGGTCCTGGGAGGCCAGGCCCCTGCTTGGGTGGGTTTGGGTCCACTGCTCTACTGAGGGGTCCCTAAGGGCTCTGGTGCTCTGTGTCACCTGGGCTGGTGGAGGGGACCATGCCACCATTCACCCAGTGCGATTCCCTCCAGGCTGTGGGCTATGGTAGTTCAGGAAAGAGATGTTGGAAATGGTCAGATGGGCATCTTAGACTTTAGGGGATTTTTTTCAAAAAGTTTGGGGAACTCTGGAAAGAATAAAACAAAACTATAGATCAAACAAAACTATACGAGTGAAAATGAGAAAATGGCAAACTGAAAGAAGAAAGACCACAATTCAGACCATCGAATCACAGAGACTGCCCAGTGTCTCCAGGCAGCAGCTCATTTTTCAAAACCAAGAAGAGAGAAAGAGGGAGGAAGAAGGGAAGGGAGGGAGTGGGGGAACCTTGACCGGGGAAGGAAGGGGCTGTGACACTTCAGCCCCTAATGCAACCCCTAAGAAGGCAGAGGTGATGTAGGCGGCTCTAGTTGGGCCCACAGGGAGGAGTCACATACAGATCAGTTTCTTAGAAGGCTGGAACCTGCCAGGCGACGGATGAGGAGAGAACGGAGAGGCCTTGTATGAACGCCCACTGCAGACTGGTCTACCCCAAGTCTGTCCGTTTCCCCAAAGCTGGCAGTGAGGGGCTGTGGTGTCCTCCCACAGGAGGCAAGAAGCAAGTCAGGGCCTCTCTCCAGGTCACTTCTAACAGCCCAGGAAATGCCCAGCGGCTCCCGCGGCTCCTTGCTTCTCTGTCAGACTCAGAAAAAGGCAGGGCAGGGGAGACCAAGAGGGTGCTGAAGCCCAGGACAGGGCAGGATGGGCTCAGGGTGGGCTGGGAGGCTCCGGGTCAGCTCCCGTGGGCAGGGTGAGCTGCTTCTCCCTCATCCCTGAGACCCAGACAGGGATGCAGAGTGAGGGGCAGAAACCAGACCGGGGAGCTGGACACCAGTGTGTGAGGCCGATCTCCAGGAAAGTCTGCAGTGAATCATTGAGCAAATTCACTTATTCATGCCCTTGGCCAACAGGTATTTATGGAGTGTCTTGGACGGAGTGCGACTGCTGTGGCCGGCAGGCAGTGGGGGGACGTCCTTCTGCTGTTGGTTTGATCCTCTTTTTACTTTTTTGAGGTTTTTGTTTTTGCTTGTTTTTCTGAGC
>JAJEJO010002977.1:316522-344856 GCA_020662805.1 Glaucomys volans
GGCCTCCTGAGTGACTAGTATCAGTACTACGCCTAACTGAACCAAACCTGTTTCTAGCAGGTATATATAAGAGAGGCAAAAAGCAGGTCCAGTGTGCTGGGACCTGTCGACCAGGATGTCCATACAGTGGAACCCTGCCCCGCCAGGGGAAGCAGCATGTCGCTGTGATCTATTCATTCATGGGTGAACACGTGCACAAACCTAAGTAGCAAAAAAGGCATTTTTATAAGATTTTTGGTATATGTAGTTTACACCAAATGTTTCCATCTCTACGTAGAGGCGTATATAATGTTTTCAAATGATTTTTTTACTTCTCTGTATTTTGAAATTTTAATAAAGAATAGAGAAACATGGATCATCTTTTTTTTTCATGGAAATAATTATGCTTATTATTAGCAACTCGGGCCAAAGTAACTCCTTTCTTCTTTGATGGGGTTGTGAGATCACAGAAATGCTGTGGATGTAGAATATCCCCATGCCCCCCAAACATTAGGCCTCCCGTGATAGCCTTGTGGAAGACACAAAAGACGTAGACTACAAAAAAATTATAAAATTATAGCAGAAGGAAAAGTTCATCAGAAACAAAATAGCCGGGCGCGGGTGGCGCACGCCTGTAATCCCAGCACTTGGGAGGCTGAGGCAGGAGGATCGCAAGTTCAAAGCCAGCCTCAGCAACTTAGCGAGGCCCTAAGCAACTCAGTGAGACCCTGTCTCTAAATAAAATACAAAATAGGGCTGGGGATGTGGCTCAGTGATGGAGTGCCCTGGGTTCAATCCCTGGTTCCAAAAAAATTAAAAAAAAAAACAAAAAAAGAAACAAAATAAAAAGCTATTGATAAGTAACCAATGTCTACGTGGAGGTGTCTCCAGAGATGATTGCACCCTAGTGGCTTTTATGAGAAGGGGGAGAAGGGAAAGAAACCAGAAGACATAAGAAGGCACATGAGAAGCTTCCTGTCTCTCACCACGTGAGGCCCTGAGCCACCTCAGACTCCACCAGCAAGAAGGCCAGCCCCAGATGCAGCCCCTTACCCTTGCCCCCCAGAACCGAGAGCCAACATGAGCTCTTTTCTCTATAAAGTGAACTGCTTCAGGTATTTTGTTATAATAATAACAACAACAAAATGGACTCAGACAAGGGGTTTCACCAGCTAGCTGACCATCAAGTGACCATTGGCTAGTTAGGAAGATGGCTTCCACCCAGATCAAAGGACGGGAAAGAAGTTTCCAGGAGGCAGATTCTAACTCAACCAAGGAAGGGAAGGAGAAACTCCACTCACTGGTAGTCTGTCTCGGCCGAATACTCAGAGCACCATCCTGTCCAGCCCTTGAAGAGCCCCTAGGCAGTATCACCACACCCACCAGAACACAGGGAGTCCCTGCAGACCCCAGGGCTGTTCAGAGGAACTCAGGACGGTGGTAGGCACCATGGGGTTGCCGGACTCCAGGACCCCAGGCTCCCTTCCAATCCCCTGGAAGCATGTCACCCCAGAGTCTGGGTTTGCACAGAGGAAGGGTGAAGTGACGCACCAAGGGCTCCCTTGACCCCTCATCCTGCTCTGCCTGTGAGTGGAGGTGCCCAGAGGGCAGCCTGGTGGGCAGGAGGCTGTGCTCCCTTGGAGCTGTGAGAACAGCCGGAGGACGACCCCATGGAGGCGGGGACCAGGGAAGGAGGACGAGAGGGGACAGAAAGGGAACCAGAAGGAGAAAGAGGAACAAGGGAACACACAGGAGTGGGAAAGTTGTGAACAGAGGAGGAAACTGGAGTCCAGACAGACCCGCTCTGGTGCAGGGCCTGGAGGTGGCCACGGCCCCGGCAGCTGGGGAGGGGTCTGCTGCAGGGACCACAGGGGCAGTGAGAGGGAGAGGCAGGGTCCCGGGCAGGAGGGCGGCTCTGCTGCAGGGGGCTGGTGCTGTGACCTGGGTCGCCCTCCAACAGGTTCACCTGCGAGTCTCGCTCGCAGGCCCGCGGTGTCCTTCGGGGCCTGCAGAATGTGAGAAGCCACCCTCCGGGCTGGACCCCCTGGACTTTGTCCCGTATAGTGGGTCCACGCAGGGTAGCCGAGAACGCTCAGCAGGGCACAGGCGGGGCGAGGGCAGAGCGGACTGGAGTCAGGAAGGCTGAGTTCAGACCAGACTTCACACTTGGAGCCCGGTGGCCTCAGGCGAGCTCCTTGGACTCTCTGAGCCTCAGACTCCCTCTGCCATGAGGACCAGGCCCTGGGCATAGGAGCGCTGGACCTTTCCCCCCACGAATATGAGCATGACTTTGCTTTAAAAGGAGTATTCCCAGCCCTAAGTGCGCCTAGGATTCAGAGAAGAAAAGCCGAGAGGTGGGGACACGTTGGAGGAAGGACAGGGCCTGTTCTCCAAAGTGGCAACCATTCACTAACTAGTCTAAGCCGCTGGTCTTGAGCCTGCCTAGCAGACAGCAGAGGAGTCCTGAGCAGGGTCCCCAGGGCAAGCGGAAACTGCCCTGGAGCTCGAGCCTCGAAGGCGGGAAGCAGCCAGGCCCCAGGGAACTGGGCCGAGGACCTCTGCCTGGCTGCTAACTGGCCCCGAAGGCTCACAGCCGGGGGCAGCCAGCAGGGTCGAGGCCTTGGCAACAGCACCAGCTTCGGAGAGAGGAATTCCGAAGGAGCATCCAGCGCGGAGCACATGCCCAGGAGTGGCTGGAAATCTCCGCCGGCTTCGGGCAGAGCTGGCTGACCCAGGGCGGGAAGGGCCCAGCCGAGACCTCCAGGCCGCCCTCCCCCAGCAGCGCGCCCGGGCTACTGCTCTGGGTGTAGAGCCCCCTCTCTGATGGGACTTCTGTGGCCTGAGGCCGCAGCAGAGATCCCAGTCTCCAGGAGGGAGGGTGCCGAGCCACCCTGTGAGTCACTGTGCCCACTTCCTGCCACATGGAACCCGTGGTTGAGTCACCGGCCCCCCAAAGGGAAAGGCTGGCCACAAGGCCGGAAAGCTGGAGCCCATGGTGGCATGAGCGGGGGTGCTGGTCCTGCGGGGACCCTGCTCCCTGCCCCGGGGCTGTGGGCCCCCCTGCAGGACCTGGAGCCTCCAAGAGACAATCACCCACCTGCCCCCCAGCAGGTCTGGCTCTGATGGTATCATCCCCCCAGATGATCGCTGCGTCATGCTCCTAAAAACAGAACAGAACAAGGAACCCCACTTTTTATTTTTAAAATATCAGTTTTACAGAAAAGTTGCAAAAATACGACGGAGAGTTCCCGAGCACGCTCGGTGCAGACTCCCGGATGGGACGTCTGTCTGTCCTCCCACTTGGGTGTGTGTCCCTCCCTCCCTCTCCCCCGTGTCGGTGCCTCAGACACTTGAGCAGAAGTCACAGACTTGGTCTCTTTACCCAACAAAACTCAGCAACTCAGCGTGTTTCCTGAAAGCAATGGCCAGCTTGCAGAGTCCCAGCGAACGGTCAGCCTCAAGCCAAGCAGCGTGCCAGCTGCCCCAGATGCCCCTGCCGCCCTGTCTCTGGCCAGCCCTGCAGGGCTCACCTGGTCACACCTGGTGGGCTGAACTTTGACGAATGGAGCCAGGGACCAGGGAGAAGTGCTCCCTTCTTCCTTGCCTCTCTCCCAGACCCAGCCTACGCCTCTCTTAGAAGACACCAAGGAGACAGCAATCTGCATCTTAGAGACTCAGGGACTGACCTGTCACTTGGGGCCCCACACTCAGATAGGGGCCCTGTGCTTGGGTTTAGTGCTCTGCACACCTGCATGTTCTGTTTCGTGCTGCCATCGTGACATGTGGGCAGGGGTGCAGCTCAGTGGCAGAGCGCTGGCTCAGCATGCCCGCCGCCCTGGGGTCCATCCCCAGCACTGGAAGAAAAACAATCAACCATCTGATTTGTGTAAGTCAAGTTCAAGGGAAAATGGAGCGTCGGCTCCCACCCGTGGTCCAGCCTCCTGCCCCATCGGGGAGGGATCGTCAGGTACCTGCTCCCTAGCCCCCATCCGGCAAGCCCTGCCCTCTTGTGCTTTTGGGGGGTCTGGACACAGGTGGAGGGTGTGGGGCCCAGGCTCCTTGGAGGGCCTGCCCCTGCCTGGCTGGTCGTCACAAGCACCAGCCGAGACACTGCTACCCAACTTTACTACCCAGGACACTGAGGGGCCAGAAAGGATGCTGGGGCGGAGCGCATGGCCAGCTCACATGGAGGCTCCCTGCCCGCCCTCGCTGCTCCACTTCTGCCTTCCCTCTTGGTGTCCAGCTCTTCTGGGTGCAGCCTCTGGGCTCCCCCCAGCACTTTGTGGGGGACTGTAACCAGATGTTACCGTGAGCGACTGAAACTCTGCTTTCCATTTCACGGATGATCTAAGCCAGCCTCAGAGACGAACCCGCCCAGGGTCAGCCAGGAATTTGTGGAGCTGGACTCAAAAGCACTTCTTCCTGCTGCGGAGCCAGGCTCCGTCCCACTCTGTTCACTGGACTCCTCTTTGGTCATCTGGGAACAGGAGGACTGATCTCTTTCCTTGACCCACGCAGGGACTGTGGACACAGGAAAGGGAGCTGGACTTGGACTTGGACTGGGGTGTAGGTACCGTGAAGCCCTTGGGAGGATGCCGGCATTTGGGTCAGGTGGCCCAGAGCAGAATCCCAAAGTGCTGGGCCAGGGCTGGGGCTGGGCCAGTCCTGTGATCTTCTTGTGGCCAATTCCACCAGCCAGGGAGGCAGGGATGAGTCACAGAGTCCCTGTCCCTGACGATCCTACATCACACATTCCTGCCCCTGGCTCCCAGGCAAAACCCCACTAACTCTTCTGAGTTATCCCACCTTCCCTGAAACAGATCAAAGAAGCTTCAAGCTGGGAAGGCGGGCCCTTCCCTCCTTCAGCATGCAAACCAAAGTGCTGGGACTCGGACAGGGGTCCTGATGGTTCGTGGAATGGGTGGGCTTGTCTCTTGGGGTGGAGTCTTGTCCCCACCACCAAGTTCTTGGACAGTACTGGAACAAGCAACCTCTCTGAGTCTGAACGTTGTCCTAAGTGACAACTTGTCCACGGACACCAGGAGCATCAGAGCATTCTGACGAGAGCCCAGATCTTTCTCCTGGCACTGGCACCGATCAAACCCAGGAGAGAGGCCCAGGTAGAATGCAGAGGGGAGGCAGGTTCAGAGAGGTTAAGCAGCCCGCCTGGCAGAGTGGAGTCGATGTCCACCAGATGACTGAGCCGAGCACCGAGCACCGAGCACCGGCCACAGAGGAGGAGAGAGATCTGGCCACGTGCCCAGGGCTCCCAGCGTCCAGGGCTGCAGCCTTCCCGCACGGGCCCCTCCAGATAAACAAAGCATTTCCTCCCAAGCCCCAGCCAGAAGGAGGAGGTGCCCCAAGCCAGCGCACAACTGTTTATGGAGACAGATGTTTGGGATGGAAAAAGAGAGCCGGCCCTCCTCCATCCCCATGGAGACGGAGGAAGTTTGCGACTTGGGCAGAAGCAACTGAGATTGAAAAAGGAGAAGGGGAAAAAGGGAGGGAGCGGGGTTTGACCGCGGAGAACGTTGACATTTTCAGATGCTGGTGTCTCCAGGGCAACGGCCTGTGGGCACAGGGCTGCCTATCCCAGCTGGGCAGGGGCAGAGCCAGGGAGACGGCAAGGAGATAACTAAGCACTCATGGACTCCCGAGGAAGAGCAGGGGAATAGGCAAAGGCCACGGGGACCCTGCCCCTGCCGCCTCTTCCACTCCTTCCTCTCTCCTTCCTTCCACCTTTCCTCCCCCATCCTTTCATCCATCCATCTTCCCTCCCATCTTTCTTTTCTTTCTCTCCTCCCCTCCTCCCTTTTCTCTCTCCTTTCTTTCTCCTTTCCTCCTCCTCTCCTTGCTTCTCAAGTGTTCAACATTGCCCCTGCCCCTGCCCCTGGCCCAAGCCCCGTCCACCACCTTCCTGGGGCCTGACCAGAGGACTGCTTCCGCCCCTTGCCGGAGGCCCAGCTTTCTCTGGAGGCCCTGAGAAGTGGGGCTGTAGACACAGGGAAGGAGCGAGGAGGCAGGAGAGGAGTCACATCTTGGAGTTTCTCTGCACTCACAGCCCCCTGCAGAGCCCCCTGGTCTTCCTATGGAGGGGCAGAGCCTCCTGGAGCCCCTGGGTGATCCAGGTCCTGGTGACTTATCATTTCCTTGCCCCCAGCCTGTGCTGGGAACTGCTGGATTCTGCCCTGGCCACCCCCACCCTGCCCTCCCTCAACCCCCTGCTACCTCACCCCCTAGGACCCCAGAGTCCTCCTCCTCCAGCTCAGTAATGACCCTGGTTGGCTCTTCCTCCCCTTCCTCCAGGGGAGCAGGAAGGGGGTGGAGGGGAACTTCCCTTGAGCTCTGAACTCTGGATGAGGTGCTGGGAATCCCTGAGGCCAGGATGTTCTATGGGATGTGCTAGAAGGGAGGGCCGAGTAGCAGGGACCATGCCTGGGGCAGGTCACTGCCTGCGAGTGCAGAGGAGGGAGCTGCCTCCCACCTCCCACCTCAGAAGGCTCCCCAGACACCCCACATGAGAAGGCAGACCACAGCCGAACCACATGCTTATCCAGGCCGGCCGCCCAGGAGCGGCCCCAATTCCCAGGCTGACGCTGGGAGCGGGAAGGTGTCAGGGTGGTTGTCCCCTTCAGACAACTGGGGAGAGCAGCACTTGGCAAGGAAAGGGCGAGCTGGAGGCTGGGTGGAGCGGGCTGAGCAGAGGCAGGTGGTGGAGGCTGGCCTCAGCGGGAGGCAGGGTCAGGGTGGTGGAGACAGTTGCTCCTGCCTTAGGTTCAGACGGAGGCCTGGGGGAGAGAGGGCGGGCAGCTGCAGAATCTGGGTCCAGAATCTCCAGATCAGCCCTTCAACTGCGATTGCTGAGAGGGCAAGAGCGGGGCCCAGAAGATCCACGGCCCAAAGCGAGCCCTAGAAATGAAGCACAAGGAACGTCAGCCCACGGAAGGAGCCCTCGCACCTCGGGGTGCAGGCAGGCTGGGCTCCTCTGACCCTGGCTGTGTCCCTGGAGGCCCAGCACCAGGGCTGCCTTTGGGGAAAGAGGAACCATCTGTGCAGTCTGGATTCCTGCCTCTGCCTCAGCTAGCTGGGTGACCTTGGGCAGGTTACTTAATCTCTCTGGGCTCCTGTTACCTCATCCAGAAAATGGGGATAGAGCAATGCCTCACCAGGAGTTGTGAGGATCAAGAAGATCACGTAGAGGAAGCACACTGAGTTCAATGGACAGCTATCTGCATGGCCAGTGCACCCAGACCCCAGTCAGGAGACAGACTGGGAAGGGGTGGACGGGCATGTGGCCCTGCACTGTGCTCACCTAGTCAAGGAGGGTGAGTTTTGTTCCCTGAGCAGGAATTTGCCAAGAGGGCGGTCGGTCCAGGGGTCAGCACGCCGCAGCCCTCAGGCCGAATCCCACCTGCTGCCTGTCTTCCTTCTGCCCCTGAGCAAAGACCAGTTTTTACATTTTTATTTATTTATTTATTTATTTATTTATTTATTTATTTTTTGGAACCAGGGATTGAACCCAGGGGCACTCGGCCACTGAGCCACATCCCCAGCCCTATTTTGTATTTTATTTAGAGACAGGGTCTCACTGAGTTGCTTAGGGCCTGGCTAAGTTGCTGAGGCTGGCTTTGAACTCGCGATCCTCCTGCCTCAGCCTCCCAGGTGCTGGGATTACAGGCGTGCGCCACCTCGACCAGCCAGTTTTTACATTTTTAAATGGTTAGAAAACTAATCATAAGGAAAAGGACACTTCACGATGTGAAAATTATAGGAAATTCAAGTTTCAACCTCAGTAAATAAAGTCTCTGGGGGACATAGATCCACTCTTCTGCTCACGAGCCGACTGGGGCAGCTTTCCCACCACGAAGCCAGAGGCCAAAATGCCCATCACTCGGGCCTTTTCAGAAGTCTGCAGCCCCTCGCTTGTTCAGAGACCCTCGGGTGAGAGAGAGCAGGGCTGTCCCTGCATTGGCAGAGCCCCGTGAGCCAGCGCAGATGGGAGGTGCACAGGCCACCCAATACTGTCACCAGAAAGGGCCCTTGTCATTCCCACCCACAGGGGACAGAAATCGACGCGGGGGTTCTTCTTGGTTGCCACCAGCCAGGGGCCAGCCTGCTCAGGCCTCCCCAGCAAGGGAAGGAGAGGAGGGCAGGTGGGGAACAGAGCGCGGGTCTGCTTATCCCAGGAAGCCAGAGCCTGGAGACACGGGCTTGGAGACACGGTGTGGGCCCCTATCCAAGGAAGGAGGACTCTGCTCTCCTCTGGGGGGTTTGACTACCCTGGCTCCCCCAGGAGCTGGGTGGGCGCGGGGAGGGAAGCATGAGGTTACCAGGGGCTGCTGTCCTGGCTGGACCGCGGGGTCCTTCTGCCGCCTCTGCTCCTGCAGCGGAAGCTGCAGAGATGTCCACACAGCAGACGGGGCAGCCCCTGGGGACCCCTGCAGGCCCACATCTGGTTGAGGGGTGCCGAGGTCACAGCTGAGCCCCACGTGGCCTCGGCGAGGGGGAGGAGCTCCCTCCACTAGGATGAGGAGCTGCTGTGGGGGCCGCAGGGCCTCATGGGTGGGGACACCTGGGTCTTCACAGGCAAACCACACTATCTAGCTGGGCAAGATCCTTGCCAGCAGGACGCTGGGCTGCCCTCGGGCAGGACAATGCACCCTGCCCAGGCCCTTCCTTCGCCCCACCCAGCTCTTCAAACACTCAGGTTGGAGGGTCTGCAGGTTCTTCTCTGAGCTGCCTAAAGACCTGCCCGCCCACCAGGACCCCCGCCCCCGGGGTATCTGGACCAGTTAGGAACAGGCAGGGTGTGGATGCCCGTGGACCCTGGGGGAGAGCAGGCCTGGGGGGCCCACTGTTGCCCTCCGGAGCCTTGAGTGTGTTTGCACAGGTCTTGGGACCCTCTTTGTGTCCTGTTGTAAGGATGGACAGGATGAAGGACACCTGAGTGGCTGTGGGAGGCCGCGTGGCCCTGCTCAGGTGGTCTGTGAACAGGTGTGCTGGGCGGGCTCAGGGGCTCATGGGAAGCCACGCCCATTCCTGGCCAGGCCTGGCTCCAGAACTGAATGGAGTCCTCAGCTAGTCGGGGTGAGTCTGCTGGAGGCAAGGGCTCCCTCCCTCCTCTTCCCTCGGCCTCCTCTGGGCCACAGCTGCAGAGGCTGGGAGCCTGCTGCTCAGCCCCCGTCCCCCACCCTCCAGTGGCCTAGACTGCAGGGCTGACATTCTGGACTGGGCCCCCTCCTCAGGCAGCCACAGCTGACAGTGGGCTCTGGGTCCCCACTCCCAGGGGCTCCATCGCCCAGGGCTTCCCACCGTCCTGGGTGCCAGGATGCAGATTCTGCAGCCCCTGGGTGCCGCCTCACTCTTCATCAAGTCTCCTGGCCACAGTCCCCACCAGGGCCCTTTCCCTCCATTCCTCCCTCTCTCTGAACTTCCCAAAGCTCCTCCCCTGCCTGCCTGCAAATCACCTGACTGGGAGGCCCCAGCCCAGCCCCACCCAGTCCCCATCCCAACTTCCCAGCTCTGAAAACACCAGAGGGCCGTCCCTGTACTGCCCCACTGGGTCCCAGCCCACACGTCCAGCCGCGCCCCCAGGTGCTCATGTCCCCCCCCACACACACTCCACACACACACACCCAGACACACACACAGGGCACGCAGGGCTCCTCCATCTGGTCAGCGTCTCCCAGCAGGCTCCTGCCCTGCTCCTTCTCCTGTCCAGGATTCCTCCAGGGACCCTGATTATCCCCTGGGGTCTCCAAGAGCTCCCCCAGGCTCTCTACCCGCAGGGCAGTTACGCTTCCCGCTCCCCAGCACCGGCATCCAGTGCTGCGATCCATTTCTGATAGCTGACTTTTTTTCAAACACCAATTGCCTCCTAGGACTGGATATCGGTTAATGATTGGGGTGGGGGCGGAGGGAGAAATCCCCGCCCACAGGGCTCAGTTTCGCTGGGAAAGGGACTTTCCTCTGAAGGAACCAAGGCGTCTTATATCAGCTCTTAACGATTTGGGAAGGGAAGCTGAACAACTCTTTACTGTAATTCCAACAACTAAATTATTCATGGAGAGCTTCAGGCGGAGATTGGCCAGTGACCGGGAGACCGGAGACCCCGGCCCGGCCCTGTCACCCAGGCCTGGACGCCTCCCCTGGCTCCTGAGGGGTCTGGGAACTGAGGAGCCGGGGTCCCACGGAGTTGGCAGAGCATGGCCTCCAGTTGGGGAGATGGGGGGCCGCTGAGGGAAGACTCTCGGGCCTGGCAGGAGAGGGCCCAGCCTGGGGCTAGTCCCAACCCCGGGGAGCGGAGAAGCCAGGTTCCCAGCTGGGGCTGCCCACAACCTTCCCCTGCTGACCCCCAGTGGTTGGTACCCATGGGAAGGCTGGAGTCTCCCACAGTGGGGTCTGGCCTCTCCCACAGGAGGCTCAGGCAAAGAGGCACCAGAGGAAAGGACATCACATCCTAAAAGGCCCAGTTTCCCGGGCTCAGGCCCTGCTCTGGGCAGCAGAGGGCCAGTTCCAGGGAAAGGCTTCCTGAGCCCAGGGGCCGCTCTGGCCTGGAAGGGGCACAGGAGCTGGGGAGGCTGCAGCACGTTCCCCTGCGGCTGAGCTCTGCTCCGGGTGGGCGCGAGGGCCTGGGGCCACACCCCTGGGCTGTGTGCGTGCAGGGCGGGGGTCCCGAGGAGCCCGCTTCCTCCCCGCGGGCCCCAGTGCCCGGCCTGGTGGGGGCACCGTCCGCACGGAGGGAGGGATGAATGGAGGCAGCCGTGGCCTGGCGGGAAGGCTCGGAGGCTGGCGAGTGGGGACGGAGCTGGGCCGAGGAGGCGGCGAGCGGGGAGAGGGCCCGAGGGGAGGCAGGAGCCTGGGGAGAGGGGCGGGTGGAGGGCGCACGTGCTGACTCACCGCCCGCCTTCAATTTTCCCTGTTTCCTGGGGATTCTCGGTTTATTTTCGGGAAAGCTGCCTGCTCCCTGCTCTGTGACTAATTTGTTCTTAAACAAACCAAACCCAGGCAGTGGGGAGGCCGGGCGGGGCCTGAGTCACTCTCCGCCCTGGGGGACCACACCTCAGGGGGTGACCACCTGGGCGGGGCCTCCCCTGTTTGGAGGGCCCGCATCCTTGGCCTGGATGACCCAGGTCATCCAGCCGCGGACCTGGATGACCCCCATGCTCCTCAGACAGCGCAGTGCCTTTGATGGGGACACCCTGGGCTGCCCTGCCCTCAGGCTTCTTGTCGCCCACTACCTAGAACGGCACCTGGCAGAGTAGACCCTCCGTTGTTTGTCGACTGACTGACTGACTGGCTCTTCTCTCTTGACAATTCTTCCTTGAACCCCCCTCCAATAGCCCTCCAGGCACATAACACACTTGACAAACAACAGCCCTACCCATGCCACAATGACCGGGCTCTCTTTCTGGATGGGCATGACCTCCTCAGGACTCGGCCTGGCCCGTTGGGGTGTATTCCTAACCACTGTGCTGTTAGGGTTCACCCAGGTCTTCCCGTGCCCAGCTGGCAACAGAGCCAGGTCACCCCCAAAGCCAGCCAGCACACTGCCTGTCCCTCTGCCAGGCATGGGAGATGCTGCTCCTTCCATCTTGCAGAAGAAACTGAGGTTCAGAGAGGCCCAGAGTCACTGGGCCAGTAAGCAGCAGATGGAAGACTTGAACCCAGATCTTGAAGCACCTCCCGCTACCCTCTGTCCTCCGCTCCCCTATGCTGAGGGGGCAGTGAGGCCAGGGTCCCAAGGCAGCTCGGCCTTGGGCTTGTGGTGGGGGCTGTTCTCTCCAGTCGCAGGCCCAACCAGGATGCAGTCCCTGAACCCAGGTCTCTAGGACAGGATGCAGGCAGCTCGTTGGCAAATGGGAAGAAACTCAACCCTATTTCTATTTTATCTCATCCTCTTTAAATTTCAAGTTTTATGGATACATAATATATAAACCCAGTAATAAAGTGCCTATGCTTTATAAATAAATAAACATACGTGCTCTGAAACATTTTCCTGAGAGGGAGAAGCTGCCCCTCCTGGTCTACTGCTCCCAGGGTGCGTCCGGTGCAGTAGGTGCTCAATAAACGTTTTTGTGCTGCAGGCCCCTTGCTCTGGTCGGGGACAGCGAGCAGGAGACTGCCCACCCCAGCACCACCCCCTGCCCGGGCCACCTGCACCCCGCGCTGGGCGTGGCTGCCGGCAGGGCTCGCGCCTCCGCCTGGCCCTGGCGCGGCGCCACCTTCCCCCCGCGCGGCTGTGAGGCTACCGGGAAGGGAGGCGGCTCCCCTTGGAGCCGCGGACAACCCGCCCCACGGCTTCCCCGGCCGGCCCCCAGCTCCCTACCCCGCCCGCCCCCGGGGGAGCGCGGCGCTGGGAGGCCCGGGGCGCCCCACCGCGGCACGGTCCCCGGAGGTGGCACGCGCCCAGGGCAGCCCGCAGGCGCCCGAGTGCCCGGCCCGGCCCTGCCCTCGGCCAAGGGCGGCCCCGAGCTGCAGCCACTCAGCCTCTCCTCGCCCGCCGGAGCACGTTTCCAGTAAGCGCGAGCGAGCCGAGCCCGGCCCGAGTTCCCGACAGCCCGGCCGGGCGCGGGCGCGCAGAGCCCCCGGGCCGCGCCGCCGCGGCTGCGTCTCCACCAGCGATCAATGCGCGCCCGCGCCGCCGCCCCGGCTCCGCGCCCGCCTCCTGCGGCCCGCAGGGCCCCGCGCCGCACCTCGCCAGGCCGGGTCCTGCGGCACAGGTCACCCACGGGCGGCCCTCCCCAAGAGCGGAGAGGAGCTGGGTGGCGCCCGGGACCTGCCTGCCTGGGGACCACCCCCAGGCCCGCCGTGATGGGCAGACTCCGAAGGCCTGGGTTTGGAACCCGCACCCGCCAGCCCCGCTCCCACTGGAACTGTCCGTGCCCGCGTCTCCCCCACGCTCAGCTGTCCTTTTGGGGATCCAGGTGGTCAGCGAGGAGTCAGAGGGAGCCCCCCAAAGCGGCCAGAGCAAGGAACGGCGCCAGTCCGTGCAAAGGCCTCCTGCCAGAGAGGGACGCCCCAGCTCAGGGGACCCTGCCTCCAGCCCCAGCCCTCCTCCCTGACTGTTAGCAGGTGGGGAGAGAGAGAGGAGGAGTATGGGCCTCCTGCCCGGGAGTCTGATCCCATGAGGGGCAGGGGGAAGGGGCCCGGCTTCCCCGGGGCTAACTGCAGCTCAGCCCCTCCTGCAGCTCCGGGGAAGGGGCATTCTCATGGACAAGGTGGCAGAGTCACAGGGCTGCCCTGTCCTGCTGGGGTCTCTGCCCCATCCCCTGGGGGCTGGAGGGGGGCACTGGCAGTTCTCTGGAGGAGGAAGAGCCTAGACTTCTGGGAGAAAACCTGCTCCTTCCAATTGCCTCAGGCGGCACTGGGCTGGGGTCCACCTCCTCGGGGGACTGCAGGTGGAGGGAGGGTTCCAGCTGACAGCCTAGGGCAGGCAGCCTGGGCAGGGAGTGCGGCCACGCACCTCAGCCCTCAGCTGCCCTACAGCCTGAGCAGGAGGAAGGACAGGTGGGAGGCCCTGCCCACAGGCCTTGGCGTGTTGGGCAGCCATGCGGTCAGACCTGAGGCCAGGCTGTCAGCTCAGGCCTTGCCAGAAAGGTGCGGGCAGCTGTCTGAGCCTCGCCCAGGGGGGTTGTGAGACCAGCCAGGGCAGCATCAGGAGGAGCACAGAGGCACACGGACTGGATGGGCCGTTTCAGGGTGTTTGGAGTGAACTGTGAGGAGCACTGTGAACTGAGCATCCACCTCGGGTGTTTGAAGATGTGGGGACGCAGGAACTGGAGTCCCTCGGAGGTGCTGGTTGCTGGGCAGCCTCTCTTGATGGGGACCCAGGTCTCAGGCCAGGCATGTCATGGAGCTTTCCCTGGGGCTGCCCTCCTGCCCCCACCATGTTCCTCCCCGTGCCCACTCCCTTGCCAGGCCAGCCTCTGCAGGGCACCCAAGGGGCCTCAGGCAGTGGTCCTGAGAGGGGGCTCTGACTGCAGCATGGGCCTGTGACCAGCCTGGGCCTTAGGAATAAGTTTTCCTCTGAATTTCTCATTAAAAGAATTGTGGGAGCCGAGCACGGTGGCACACGCCTGTAATCCCAGCACTTGGGAGGCTGAGGCAGGAGGATCACGAGTTCAAAGCCAGCCTCAGCAATTTAGCGAGGCCCTAAGCAACTCAGTGAGACCCTGTCTCTAAATAAAATACAAAATAGGGCTGGGGATGTGACTCAGTGGTTGAGTGCCCTGGGTTCAATCCCCAGACCAAAAAAAAAAAAAAAAGAATTGTGGGTCCGCATGTGGGCGTGGAAATGCCACAGAGGACGGGGACGGAGCTGGAGCTGGGCGGTAGAGCGCATACTTAGCACGCAGGGGGCCCAGGGCTCAGATCCCAGTCGTGTAAAAGGAAAAAGATCTCACGCACACATGGCTCAGTTCACACCGGTGGTAGGACAGCGTCACAACCAGCATGCTGACCTTGAGGGAGTCCCCAGCCTTGTTCAGATTGCGGGGTTTTCCCTGGACTCTTCCGGAGTGTGTGTGGTTTACGTGGCTCTGGTCCTGGGTTGATCCACGTGGGCACCGCAGAGGAGAAGGCAGTTCTGCACAACAGGGGCTTGGCCTGCCCCCATCTGCCCACGCCCACCTCCCCGCAGAGGGCCTTCTTCACCCACAGGTGTGTTCTGAGGGCTGTGGGCTGGTGCTCTTGCCCCCTGAGCCCTGCTTCCGGCTCTGGGGACCTGCTCTTGAGCACTCGGCAGCCCGCATCTCCAGCACATCACCCGGCCTGCAACTGGGGCCTATTCAGACCAGGTTTTTCCAGAGCAGGGTCACCGTGAGCAAATGAGGCACTGGCCAAGGGCAGCGGGAACATGCATGGTCAGTGGAAGGAGGAAATCATAAATACCAACTACGGCAGGCTCGGCTTCTCCTGTATTCGGCTCAGTTTTTATTTCTCTTAACGATTATTCCTCCCCCTCCCCTTCTATTTCTGAGAACTGAAAGCAGGGCCTGGTGCATGCGAAGAGCGGGCTCTGTCCCTGAGCTTCATCCCTATCCTTCCCTCTCTTTCCTTTCCTTACTCTTCTAATAAAGTATGTGACTCGGAGATACCATGTAGTGTAGTGCAGGCTGCACACTGAGCAACTCCAAGAGGGCACTGTTGTAAAGTCTATAATGTGAATGATACCAGAGCAGTTGTGCCTCCAGGGGCCCTTGGTGTGTTGGAGGTGGGTAACTTTATCCTTTAGTCTGGTGGGGTTTCTGCTTAAAAGAGGAGTGACGGGTAAGAATCAAGTTTTTTTGTTTTGTTTTGTTTTTGAAATTTTGGGGCAAAATTTCATTACGCGAGTTGGAAGCTTCTTCTGCTCTTGATTCTGTGTGTAGAAGGGCATGAAGATCAACGGGGATGGTGGCACACACTTAACCCTAACCCTCACCCTAACCCAGCTACTTGGGAGGCTAAGGCAGGAGGATCACAAATTCAGGCTTCAGCAAGGCCCTGTCTCAAAGTCAATTTTGAAAAGGTCTTGGGCTGGGGCTGTGGCTCCGAGGCGGGGTGCCTGCCTGGCACGTGTGAGGCACCGAGTTTGATCCTCAGCACCAGATAAAAATAGATAAGTAAAATAAAGGCATTTACAACTACAAAATTAAAAAGAAAAAAGAGGCCGGAGGAGGTAGCCCAGACACAGGGCTCGCCCAGCACGCGCGAGGCCCTGGTTCTTCACTCCCCAGTGGCACACGCTCCCACGCCACTCGGGTGTCTTGGCTGGTCACCAGCTGGTTATGGGCTCCTTGCATCTGTTTGGCGGGTTAGCGTCTTGGTCTTTGTGCTGCCGTAGCAAAGCATCGGAGGCCGTGATTCACTAACATCTAGGGCTGGCCGCTCTGGAGGCGGCTGGCCCAGGGTCCAGAGGCTGGCAGGGTCGGGGTCTGGTGAGGCCGCTCTCTGCTTCCCAGCCTCCCAGCCGTGGCTGTGTGCGGGGGAGGGGTCAGGAGCTGGGTCCTCAAGGCAGAACTGATGGCTGAGCAGAGCCTCTTTCCTAGAGGCCTCTGTCCTGTTCCCGAGGAAGGAGCCCTCATGACCCACTCGCCTCCCAAAGGCTACTGCACTGGGCTGGACTCTGTCCCCAGAATGGCCAGCCATTTCTTTCCCTGCTCTTCAGTCCCCTCCCTTTGCTGTGTGGGAGCACCCCAGGCTCTGTTCTTCACCACTCAGGTCATGTGACTCAGTGGAGGAACTGACCTCCCCATCACACCCTTGCTGGTCCAGGCTGAGGTGAGACCACGCAACCCCAGACCAGCAGTCTGGAGCTTTCCTTCCAGCTGCCTGCAGCCATTTTGGCACCATGAGTCAGAGGCAAGCAGACCTGGAAGGTGGAAGGAAACAGTTTCCAAGTCCAACACCGGCAGATCTGGATCTGACTTTGCCTGAGGCTCAGATCTAATCCTGTGTGTTGCTGTCATGTGACCCAGTAAGATAACCCCCTTCTCATTGCTTAAGCCAGTTTTGATTGGCCTCCCACAGTCCTGACTAATAGTTACCAGCTGACCTTTTAGGGAGAAGCCTGCACCTCAGGTCTGGTCAATGGAAACAGTACCTGCTCACTGAGCCGAGCAATGTGGAATAGTAAGTTCAAGCACCTCGTTGGGTCTGGCACGTGGAAAGCCCGCTTGGTGTGGCAGACTAATTGCTTCCTAGGAGCCGGGTTAGAACGGGGTCCACCATTCCATGCGCGGCTCACGGGAGAGGCCTCATGGCTCCCAGGAAACAGCCTGAGAACCGGGAAGGCAACCTTGGCCCTGGCTGATGGGGAACTGGAAGGAGCCAGAGTGCCCGCATCGCGGGGCCGGCGGGCCCTCTGCAGAGCCAGCAGGACCCTGGCAGAGCCTGCAAGCATCCGTGGACACGCCCTGAGATGCCACCAGGGCACCAGCCTGCGAAACCCCCTCTGTGAGCCAGCTTGGAGCCGAGACTCCTCTGAGCAGTGGCCATGGCCGGGTGACGTGGCCCGACCCCCTCAGCAGGCCGCAGTGGGGCACAACCTTTGCTCTCCGCAGAGCCGCAGCCCGGCTGGGCGCCCCGAGGTGAGAGGCGGCCTTAGCCCTGGGGAGCCACGGCCACCCCCAGCCTCCAGCAGGCCGGCACCCTGGGCTGGGTCACCCGGCCGCAGGGAAGTGGCTCTCCAGACTGGACGGGGCGAAGCAGGTCCACCCCGGTCAAGCCTCAGGCAGAAGCCGCCGCCAGCTCCTCAGGGCAGTGGGAGCGTCCCAGAGGAGGACGGGGCTGAGCAGAGCCTGGCTTCCGCCCCAGGGAACTGTGAGGGGGTCCCCGAGCGCGGTAGGTCCTGGATCTGTGCCGGCTGGTTACACGGCTCGCGTGCCAGCACCTCCCGGGAGGCCTGAGGCGTCAGAGAGGAGATGCGCTCCTCCCATCGAAACGGGTGCAATCCCCCGGGACACACGGGGTCCTCTGGCTGCTTGCGATTCACCCCAATGAAGTTGGGGTTTAAAGCAATGCTCCTCATTTATTAGTCATGTGGGTCAGGATCCAGTTGTCTTTTTTTTTTGGTTGTGGGGATTTAACCCCGGGGCACTTCACCCCTTGGCCACATTCCCAGCCCTATTTTGTATTTTATTTAGAGACAGGGTCTCACTGAGTTGCTTAGGGCCTCGCTAAGTTGCTGAGGCTGGCTTTGAACTCTCGATCCTCCTGCCTCAGCCTCCCAAGTGCTGGGATTACAGGCACGTGCCACCGCGCCCGGCCCAGGTGTGTTTTGGCTGGGTGATTCCAGCCTGGGGTGCTCAGGAGGCTGTAGAGGGAGGCTGGCTATGCAGCCTTCATCAAGAGGCCAGAGGCCCTGCCAGGAGGGGGCTCCGAGGTGTTGCCTGGAGGCCTCAGCTCTTCTCTGTGGGAGCCTCCCCAAGAGCAGCTTAGGCTCCCTTGGGGAGTGGCTTCCCTCACAGCAAGGGAGCTGGAGGCCAGGATGGAAGAGGCGACACTTGTGCCCTAGCCTCAGAAGTCACAGGGAGCATCCAGGCTGATACCCAAGGCATGAGCACCAGAGGCAGGGGCACAGGGCCATCCTGGAGACTGGCCACCATACGAGGGACAGGAGTGGGGACAAGAGGCTGATAGGGCTTGAAGAGGGCTATGGAAGGAAGATGGGGGACTTAGAAAGGGAGGGAGTCCTCAGAGCACACCCTGAGGTCCTCGGAGGGAGGCCATCCCTGGTTCCTCCCCTGCCAACAAGGGAGTGACCTGGGTGGAGAACACCTGAGCCCAGCCTTGCCCACCGGCTCTGGGCAAGTACGAGCTGAGCTTGGGAACAGATCCCTGCGCCCCACCCAGCTTCTCTGGGTTCTCCCCTCTCCTGCCTTGCCTTGCTGATGCGGAGAAGCTGATCCGCTCCCAGTTTAGAGCTGGGGACGCTGGGACTGGGAGAGGGAGTCCCCATGTGGGTACACTGCTGCCGCCAGGCTTCCCACACATCCTCCTGTGGGCCTGGAAGGACTGTCCACCTTGACCCACTGAGGAAACTGAGGCTCGGAGGGGGAGTCCTGTGGACCTAGGGAAGGAGCCCCCTGATGTCCTCAGGTGGTCATACCAAGGCTCCTGCACCCAGGCCTCCCTCCCAGCTAAGCTCAGAGCCAGGAGAGGAGGGGGGAAGGGTTCAGGGAGGTTTCGGCGTCCAGCAGAAAGGGCATGGGGCTGAGGCCTGGCAGGACTGGGAACCCTGCCCACAGCCACCCAGGACCCAGGCTCTGACATGGCTGTCCAGCTGGCTGGTGGCTAGCCTTCCCTCCATTGATCTGGGGAGCGGCCCAGGCTTCTGGAACTTTCTTACTCTCTCCCTCTCAAGGGCCTGAACTGGCAGCAGAGGGAGGTCCCAGGCGAGCAGGCGGTGGGGGTGCCCTGGAAGCTAGCTGGACGTGTGACTCTCCTTCTGCTGGACACCCCGGAAGGCCCCGCTCAGGATCCAGAGGGAAGATCTGGTGCTTCAGGGGGAGGACAGGCGGGGCAGGAGGACGGCAGGCTGGCCCTGAGCTCTAGAGGGCAGAACGGGTGACCACCTTGCCAGGAGGTCAGGTCGACCGTCCACCCCGAGAGGATTTGGAAGTCCAGGGGTGGGGAGCCCCGGGAATGATGGAGGGGTGTAGAGGCAAGACCAAGCTGAGTCGCCCTGCGGAGGCTGTTCCCGCCATCTCCCCGACCCTCACCTCCCAAGGTCAAGTCCACCCACCCTGAGCCCCGCTGTGACCTGCTGGGGGAGTCCTAGCCCTGTTTGCCCCTCCTGCTGGTCAGGGACCCAGCACTCAGCACAAAGCCGACCTTTGGGAAGACCCTGGCCCCACCTGAACACAGGGACTGGAGCTGGGGACAGGGAGCTCAGTGGTGGGGACCTGGGTTCCATCCCAGCATCAAAACCTAAACGAGAGCCACCAAAGAAGCACCGCAGGGACTGCCGTGTGTCCCATTCCACAGACAAGAAACTGAGACCCAGAGGGGCCCTGCCACCTCCATGCAAGGGAACACTGGTCCTAGAAGGGAAGGACATTCCGATACCTGGGACAGCGTGTGGACCACGAGGACACCACTAAGGACAGGCCCTGAAGACACTCCCTGCGAGGTTCCACTCAGAGGAGGTCCTGGAGCTGTCCACTCCACAGGGATGGAAGGTGGAGGGGTCGCCAGGGGCTGGGGAGGGACTGTTATTTAACGGGATTTAACGGGATTTAACGGGACAGTTTCAGCTAGGGACAATGGCGTGTTCTCGAGGTGGGTGGTGGTGATGGCCACACTGCACTGTGGGCCTACACCTGGGCAGGAGATCAGCCACATCTTTTTTTGGGGGGGATTGAACCCAGGGGCACTCCACCACTGAGCCACACCCCCAGCCCTATTTTGTATTTTATTTAGAGACAGGGTCTCACTGAGTTGCTTAGGGCCTCGCTAAGTTGCTGAGGCTGGCTTTGAACGCGCGATCCTCCTGCCTCAGCCTCCCAAGTGCTGGGATTACAGGCGTGCGCCACCACGCCAGGCTTTCAGTCGCATCTTACATCTGTTTGAAAACCCAGGTGCAGTGGCACATGCCTGTCATCCCAGGGTCTCAGGAGGCTGAAGGAGGAGGATCAAAAGTTCAAGGCCAGCCTCTGCAACTTAGTGATATCCTGTCTCAAAATAAAGAATAAAAAGGCTGGGGACGTGGCTCAGTGGTAGAACAGCCCTGAGTTCAACCCACTGTATCACAAAAAAAAAAAAAAAAAAAAAAAAGAAAGAAAGAAAGAGAGAGACAGAGGAAAAGAGTTAAAGTAAGGCAAAGCCCACACTGACCTTGGAGTCCACAGTGCATGGAGCTGCTGGCTGGCCTGCAGGCCCTGTCCTGGGCAGGGGGTGGGGAGGGACTGGGCTGGGGACAGCCACCATGCTGGAACCTGAGCCCCTGCAGTGGTTCTGGGACAGGCCCTCTGGACAGCTGTGCGGCTCTGAGCTAGGCAGCCAGTCACGCAGAGCTCATCCCGCCCCAGGCAGCCCGCGGAGAGGACAGGCCACAACAGCCCCCATGCTCTTCCACGCCCCCTGGGAGACGTGGCCAGTGCGGGCCTCGCGCAGCCACCTGCATGTGCCACCTGTGTGCACACATGCACTCACACCCCCCAGTCACCTGAGCCCTGGACACCCAGGGAAGAGGTGCTCCCTGCCCCCAGGAGCCCAGCTCTCCTCCTGGCATCGCCTGCAGCCCCGCCCACCACCCCAGCCACTAGCCCCAGCGAGAGCTCATGTGACCCCCAAACATGGCACCCAGACTTGGGCAGCCAGGCCCGGGACCTATCCCAGACACTGCCTGGAAATAGGAGGCCCAGGAATGCAGTGGGCAGCTTGGCAGAGAGACAGACAGCTGGCCTGGCTTCCAGTAATGTGCCCGCCCCGCCCTGGCCAAGCCCACCGGCCTGGGCCTCGTCCAATGGATGTCCAGCCCCGGGCTCCAGCCCCCAGGAGCGCCTGGCCCCACACAGCTGCTGCAGGGCCTCAGGGCACCACCCAGCCCAGGACAGCAGGACCAGGGAACTGGATCCCTGTCCTCCCGGGACATGGCGGGAAGGGGTGTCTCAGCTTCCCTTCCTGGAAGCCCCCTGGCTCCCTTCCTGCAAGGGCCTTGCCTGTGCCTCCAGGCCCGGACACCTGGCATCCGTCCCCAGGAGAGGGCTGCTGCCCCAGAAGGCCCGCCAGGCCAGCCTGGCCCTGACTCCAGCTCAAGACCCCATGCCCAGCGTGGGTCTGAGACAGTGTCCACCTCTGTTCCTCTCTGCTCCCTCCCCTTTCCTGCCCGCGGTGTGGTCCTCAGGGAACCTGTCACAGGAGGATACACCCTGTCCCTTGTCTAACCAGAGGAGCTTCAGTAGCCTCCAGGTGAGTCCCTTTAGGCCAGAGGAAGAGACAGTGGTCCAGAGAGGGGACAGTGAGTTATCAACACCATAGGCCCCAGGATAGAAGGCCTTGGAGAAGGACCTGGAGGCCCCAGGGGCAAGGAAAGCCTGGGACTGGGAGAAGGGACCCACCTGCAGGCTGGACCTGGGGCAAGACAGGTAAGGAGCTGAGTCAACAACAGGATGGAGAGAGGACGGGCGGGTCAGAGCTGGGGGCAGCCCTGGGGCCCCGCGGAAGTGAGTAACCCAGGCTCGGATGAGGGTGACCAAGCTGGTTGTGCAGAAGTGCAGCAGGGTGGCCAGCCTGACCTCACTCCCTGGTCCAGAGAAGACGCCGGCTCAGATCGAGTGGTCCAACCAGGCCCATGGGCCACCTGCCACACGGCCCACCAGGCAGGGACCAGGGCAAGACTGAGAAAGCCATGCTGGCCACCTCCCCAGGGCGTCTGGCTTCCTGGGGACACCGAGGCCAGGCAGGGAGGCCAGCAGACTGCAGCACCAGGAGGAGGAGAGGGGGAGGGCGCTTGGCTGGGTGAGCTCAGTGCCCACAGCCGATGTGGGGACGGGCACAGGGACCAGAGCTGTAGAAAGCCAGAGGTGGGAAAGGAAGGGGGTGAGCAACCATCAGATCTATGACTTCATCAGCCAGGAGCAGAAGAGAGATAAGCACATTCACTGCTACGTAGAAAGATCTGGAGGTTAGGTGGTGGGCCAGGGCCCGGACCTCTCTGTCTTCCCCTGCCACCAGTCCAGGGTGGTCAACCATTCTGATGGGCCCAGGCTTTCTCAGTCTTAGTGCTGAAAACCTGCATCCAGGGAAACCAGATTCAGACTTTTGCTCCTCATGGGCATAAAACAACTGCCACAGCTCCAAGCATCACCCCTCCAGAGCAAGAGGCAATGCTGAACAAGTAAAGCAGATTTCTTCTTGAACTTCTCAGAAGCCCTCTGAAGATTGGATCACAATCACCGACACCAGGCTTGCAGAAGAGTAGGGGTCGGCGTGACTGGCTCGGACCCACTGCCGTTCATCCCCTGGGGCCAGGGCTCTGCAGTGAGGCCAGGCAGGGTGAGCCGTGTGCAGGGGCTCAGCCTGCTGAGGCGGGTGTCCTCATCTGGACAATCCCCAGCACCCAAGTAAATAGGCAAATAAAAATAAAAGGTTGGGAGCACCCTTGCATCATTCTTAGGAAGAAAGCACCGAGGACAGCGTTCCGCAAACACAGAGCAGAGGGTGACGGGGTCGGTGGAGACCAGCCACGCGCCACTGTGTTCAGCTTACCTCCCAGTAAGACCCCTGCCCTCGAGCCTCAGCCTCCCAGCAGGGAGGGTGTGATGGCCGGCTTTTCATCACTGGGACCAAAGTGCCTGAGGAGGACAACTCCGAGGGAAAGCTTCCCTTGGCAGGCAGTTCCCCCAGTTCTGTCCAGGTGGCCATCCTGCAGAAGGAGGTGGTGGAGGTCTGGGAGGGAGAGAGAGAGAGGGAGGAGGGAGGGGCCCAGGAACTGCAGGAAAAGGTGGAAAAGTGCCCTTCCAGTCACACCCAGGGGCCCCTCTCCTCCAGCCACGCCCCCCGCGCAGTCACCACCAGTGAGTCCATTCAAACGGGGTGGACTGATTAGGTCACAGCCTCACAGCCGGGCATTCCACCTCCAAGCGTTCAGCCTTGGCAGGGGCTCTCAGGGGGCTTCTCACATTGAGACGGAGACTGTAACAGGGGGTGTGCTGGGCGGCTCACATAGAGCCCTCCTGGGGACCCTCAGATCTGCTCCATGTCATCGTTTTGTTCCTGCATGATTCTCCTTGTTTAGTACCTTCTCGGGGGTACTTTCCCAGAAGGGCAAATATTGAAGCTAAGAGTTGGACTTTGAAAAGATGCTTTTTTCTTGATTTTTTGTACCAGGTACTGAACCCAGGGGCCCTCACCACTGAGCCACATCCTCAGCCCTTTTTATTTTTTATTTTGAGACAAGGTCTTGCTAAGTAGCTGAGGCCGGCCTTGAACTTGCCATCCTCCTGCCTCAGCTTCCTGAGTCTCTGGGGTCACAGGCCTGTCCAGCCACGCCCAGCTGAGATGGTGCTTTATTTAAACCATGCAAGTATCACAGACTCCTCGCAGAAGGAAAGCGTGCAACAGCAGAAAAAGCCAAGCTCACAGCCAGGTGCGGTGCTGCACACCTGTCACAGCCAGGTGCGGTGCTGCACACCTGTCACAGCCAGGTGCGGTGGCACACACCTGTGATCCCAGTGACTTGGCAGGCTGAAGCAGGAGGATGGTGAATCCAAGGCCAGCAGCAGCAACTTAGTGAGGCCCTGTCTCAAAATAAAAAATGAAAGATGGGCTGGGGATGTGGCTCAGTGGTTGAGTGCCCCTGAGTCCAATCCCTGGAGAAAGAAGGAAGGAAGGAGAAAAGAAAGGAAGGAAGGAAAGGAAGGAAGGAAAGGAAGGAAGGAAAGAGGGAGGGAGGGAGGGAGGGAGGGAGGAAGGAAGGAAGGAAGGAAGGAAGGAAGGAAGGAAGGAGGAAAGAAAGGAAGGAAGGAAAGAGGGAGGGAGGGAGGAAGGAAGGAAGGAAAGATGGAGCGAGGGAGGGAGGGAGGGAGAAAGGAGGGAGGGAGGGAGGAAAGAAAGGAGGAAAGTCAAGATCACTGAATAACATTCTATTTTTTTGAAAAAAAATAGAACATTTTTCTTTTTATTTGCCTATTTACTTGGGTGCTGGGGATTTGAACCCAGGGCCTTGACTAAAAAAATAGATCGTTCCTTAACCCCGTGGCCTTGCCTATTTGGGGAACAGATCCTGTGCTCGCCCAGCCTGACAGGGGCCCCAGCCAGGCTGTAAGAGACAGGGCAGGGCAGGGGCCTGAGAAGGTGCAGAGAGAGGGGGCGACGCTCTCAAGGGGACAGGAGGTAAGCTGCCACCTGCCTGAGGCAAGAGGAGGGGACCGCAAGCGGGAGAAAGGGCACCCTGAGCCGGGCCAGGCCGGAGGCCAGTGCAGCGGAGCGGGACGGTGGGGAGGGGCTGGCGCACCCCACGTGCGCCCAGAAGCCAGCGCGGGAAGAGCTCGCCTACCCCTCCCCTGGGAACCGGAGCTCCCGGGAGGATAACTACCGGCTGAGCAGGTGGGAGTGGGGAAGGGAAGCCCCGCGAGCAGGGGAGGCTGTGACCGGCCCCCGGCGCGGGCGGGGCTGCTCCGGTCTGCGGGAAAGTGGAGCCGATGCTGACCGAACCTGGGGCGCAAAGAAGGGAGGAACGGGAGCGGGGTGCCGCGGCTGCAGGAAGGAGCTTCTCCTGAGCCGAGGGACGGGACCGCTGCGCCTTGGAGACAGGTGGCCCCACCAGGCTGCGTGGAGCAGGCTCAGGTCAGCACCGCTGCTGCCGCGGGAGCTCCATGCCAGGATCACAGCCTTTTGATGGAAACACCCTGCAGAAGGCTGCGGGGGTCCCAGGTGGGCAGCTGGGCCGTTTCCAAAGGCCGCGCCCCCCTGGGTTCCCGGGCGCGCAGAACCTCGCCGGCGCCCCGGAGCCCTCGCGCAGCCTCCCCCGACTTCTAACCCTGCCGAGTGGTTTTCCCGTGTTTGCACCTTTTTTCCGGCAGCACCACGCGGGACTCCCTGGTGCCTGCTCCGTGGCCCCGCGTGGTGAGGGGACGGGGGCCACAGGCGCCTGCAGCTCTGCCTTGCTGCCCATCCTTTCCCTCTGCAGGACACCTGGCCATCTCCACGTAGGGCTATCACAGCTTCGCAGTGAACGTTCTAGCACAGGATCTCCGGGACCAAGCAGCTTCCGCCATGTGCGCACCTAGGAATGGAGCGCTGCATCGCCAGCATGACGTGGTCCGCCGTGTTCCGCTGTGGTAGCTGCTCTGACACGGAGTCAGAGTGGCCGTGTCCCTGTCCATCCAGCCACAGGTGGGCGCTCCTTATCTTCATGCTCCCCTTTTCCATGCTTATGGTCCCTGGGGTCCCCTCTTTGCAAAGTGGCTGTTCCCGTCTTCTGCCCCCTTTGCTCTTGGATCTTTCATCTTTCTGATATTTAGCAGTTCTTCCTCTGTTCTGCCACGGACTCCTTCTTTGCTCTGGTCTTCTCCACTCAGTGGCTCCTCCTTTCCTCCCTGACCAGCTGGTTCTGATTCCACAGAGGGCTCAGGGGACGTTAGCGCCACTGACAAATATCTACCAGGCTCCCTCACCCTGCACACAGGTGAATGACAGACCCTGAGCCCCAGTTCCACACATTGCTGCCTTGCAACCCCCTCCGCCGAAACTCTGTAGAAGTTTCCAAACTGGCACCTCAAAAGCTAAGCCAGCAGTGTCTGGAACATGTCCCAGTGTGAAATTGGGCAGGTGCATCATGCACACCAGTAATCCCTGAGGCTTGGGAGGCTGAGGCAGGAGAATCACAAGCTCAAAGTCAGCTTCAGCAACTTGTAAGACCCTTTCTCAAAATAAAAGGGGCTGGGGGTGTAGCTCAGTGGGAAAATGCTCTTGGGTTCAATCCCCACCCTTGAAGAGAGAGAGAGAGAGAGAGAGAGAGAGAGAGAGAGAGAGGAGTGCACACAGGCCCACAGCTCAGGCCTCGGTCCATCACCAGCAGAGGAGCTCTGATCACCTGAAGCTGTTCATCTCGCCTTGCCTGGACCTAGCGTGGTGAGAGGGGTGGCTAGTACCCACAGGTACACTGAAGACACTTCCAGGAGGAGTAGTGGGCTGGGGCTGGGTGGGGGGCATCCCTGGATCCCAGCTCCTGCCTGCTCCAGGCAGCCACCAGTCAGAAGTTCCACTGTCCCCAGCATCAGGAGGCAGTGGGGCCACCTGCAGCCCTGACATTGACTGACAGACTTGAGCCAGAGTCAGGACCAGCACGATGCCAGATGCCCTGGACCATCAGGTGAGTGCTGATGGCTCAGGGCTCTGTGGCAGCCTCCACCACATGCCTCCCCTCTACCCAGCCTCTACCACATGCCTCCCACCACCCACCCACCTGCCAAAAGCTGTGTGCCTCCTGCCCGTGCCTTCCCGCATGCTGGCTCCCTCCTGGCATAGCCCTCTGGGCCCTGGGTCATCCCTTCACCCTCTCAGGGCTACTCCTGCTGTTCCCCCTCTGGGCTGCGCCACCTGGCCAGGCCGCGAGGCCAACATGCTGGACCACCTCCCGTCTCAAACCCCTCCTGGGTCCCTGCGGCCCTCCGCTCACAGCCTCCAAGCTCCCTTGGCAACAAAACTCCTCAGAAAGGTGTTCACTCCCAGGACCCCTCCTCTCCTTTTTTGGATACTGAGGATGGAACCCCGGGCCGCTGTGCCACTGAGCCACATCCCCAGTCCCTACGTGTATTTTGAAACAGGGTCTCACGACCCTGTTGCCAGGCTGGCCTTGAGCTTGTGGTCCTCCTGCCTCCATCTCCCCAGCAGCTGGGATCACAGAAAACCGACAGGCATGCTGCTCAGGTTTCAGCAGGTGAATCCGAGGAGCCTCCAGGTCGGGGGGCGTCATGGTGGTGCCCCGAGCAGCTGCCTGGTGGGTGTGGCAGGAGCTGCGGCGGGGAGCCCAGCTCCGCTGGGTGCTGAGGGCCACTGCAGTCATGCGGGGAGGACAGGGCACTGCCAGGCCTCGGTTGGAGAGGACAGCCGGGGAGGAGGCCCAGGGAGGGACTCCACTTAGTGCATTGCTGGCTGCTTCCTCTTGGTGATGCTGTGTCCTCCGGTGGTGCTCCGGGGAGCAGGCTCCATGAGCCTCTAAGAGGCCACCAAGCCCACTCCTGAGGGTGGAGTCCTGGTGACTTAACTGCCTCTCCAGGCCCCGCCCCTTAACTCTAACACACTGAGAACCAGGAGTGGGAACTCAGCATAGGGATCCGGGGGTGGAGCCCGCAGCAAGAGCAAAGCAGCGAAAGGGGCGACAGGACTCGGGCAGCAGCTTTGCTCTCTGAATCCCTAGCATGTGGCATGGCACCTGGAGTGCCTCAGGGCTCTGTGGTTTGTTGACTGACTGCAGGATCTAGTGCACTGGGGCTGAGGCATTCAGACTTGCCCAAGAAGCCGGGGGAGCCCCGAAGGGAGGTGGGGCTGGGGAGGGCATGTCTGGGCCATGCGCCTTGCTCAGTGCTCCAAGAGACCCTTCCTCTAATTGGCCTACAGGCCCAGCTCAAAATCCAGCTCCTCCTCCAGAGCACTCACAGGCCAGGGGGTGGGAGAGGCTCTTTCTTTTCTGTCACTTAGATTTTTTAATGTCTGAGGAAGATTTTGTAACTTGAAAGGGAGATTTAGTGACTTGAATTTGAATTAAGAATTACCCTAGGTGCTAGTTGGGTATGGTGGCACATGCCTGTAATCCAGCTGAGGTTGAGGCAGGAGGATTGCAAATTGGAGGCCAGCCTCAGCAATTTAGGGAGACCCTTCCTCTAAAGTAAAATTAAAAGGGTTGCAGTTGAGGTGCACCTCAGTGGTGGAGTGCTCGCTTGACTGGCATGAGGCCCAGGACTCCATCCCCAGCACTGAAACAGAAAAAAAGAAAATAAATATATCCTCGTGTGTGGTGGCACATGCCTGTAATATCCACAATTTGGGAGGCTGAGGCATGAGGATCATAAATTCAAGGCCAACCTCAGCAGTTTAGCCAGACCCTGTCTCAAAATTAAAAAAGTGTTGAGGAGGTAGCTCAGTGGGAAAACATCTCTCAGTCTAATCCCCAGTATAAAAAAAAAAAAAATGTTGTGAATATTAAAAACCTAAAGCCGGGCGCGGTGGCGCACACCTGTAATCCCAGCACTTCGGAGGCTGAGGCAGGAGGATCGCAAGTTCAAAGCTAGCCTCAGCAACTTAGCGAGGCTCTAAGCAACTCAGTGAGACCCTGTCTCTAAATAAAATACAAAATAAGGCTGGGGATGTGGCTCAGTTGTGGAGTGCCCCTGGGTTCAATCCCTGGTTCCAAAAAAAAAAAAAAA
>JAJEJO010002977.1:348649-373204 GCA_020662805.1 Glaucomys volans
AGGACTGGGTGTGGGGGCCCAGGATGGAGGGGCTGACCGGCCTGGGGGAGGCCCCTGCCTCAGGGGGTCCTGCTGACCTTCTGGGTGGACTGCGTGGGCTTGGACACCACCCCCAGGACTGGGAACCACAGAGGTCTGCAACCTGCAGCCCTATTTTAGGGGTGACAACTGACCCAGAGGCCAAACGCACGTGTGCCTAAGAGACAGTTGGTCTGTTCCCTCTGCCGGGCACCAGCAGCTTGACCCCTGCAGCCCCCTAGGCTCCTCCCCCAGCGGGGACAGCCCCTGGCCTGGGGATGTGAGATGAGGTGGTGACAGTGTGGCAGGCCCCCTGCAACACCTTCAGGCAGGGTGGAAAATGGAAATGTGGGGCCACTGTTCAAAACCAAACTTGAAGACAGTGTTGGGAGACCATCGGACACAGCACAGGGTCCTGTTGAGTGTGGACCATGGGCTGCCACGGGGCACCCGTCCCTGAAGCTGGCCTACGGCAGGGAAGAAAAAGAAAATGGCATGGGAAGTGTGGAAGAGCTCTGCAATGGGCACCTCGGCACACTCATGATGTATGCAAAGGCCCTGTGGCCGCAGGTCTAGGCTTAACAGGTCCTGAAGTCTGCCTCCCTTTCTATACCGTGTCTTAGTTCAGCCTCTAAGTGACCCCGAGTGACAGGTGCCATTAGTTCTGTCTTACAGAGGATAAAGTGAGGCCAGAGAGGGGAAGGAACCTGAGCACATCCACCTGGCAGGTGATGGGGCTATAACCCAAAGGTAGGCCACAGGCTCAGAGGGGCTGCTCAGTGGGCCTGGCTGTGCCACGAGGCCGCTCCTCCTCCTCGGAGGCAGGTTCCTAGCCCCGTGGCTCTTCTTTTTTTTTTTCCTTTTTCTGCGGTGCTGGGGATTGAACCCAGGACCTTGTGCTTGCGAGGCAGGCGCTCTACCAACTAAGCTAGATCCCCAGCCCAGTGGCTCCCCCTTCTTGGGTTCAGGGGCCTCACAGTTCTGGCAAGTTACTCTCCACCCCAGAAAGCCAGGCCACTGGGCAGCGGGTGCAGGCTCAGGGCCCTGCCCGCTGCCCAGGTGGGACAAGAACACCCACGCACACACCTCAGCCGGGGTGCCCGGCTGTCACCGCTGTGGCTTTAGCCAAGCGTCAAACCTGGGGCTGGGCCGCCGCGGTCGCCCTCTAGCGGCCAGCGCAGAACTGCTGCCTCGGACCAGACGCCGCTCACCCTGGGGGCCAGCAACGAGAGCCCGCTCCTCCTCCCAGGGCAGCAGCACCGTCCTGCGACCTTGACTCCCTGGACCCTGCCTTGGTCCTGCATTCCTTTGAGCAGCAGGGGCTGGGCACTGGCCCGTGGCAGCCCAAACCAGAGGCCAAATCACAGAGCAGGACCTTGAGCCCGAGAGCCAGGAGACCTGGTGAACAGGCCCTGGGGCTCCCGGAACCCAGGGCTGGCCGCAGGGTCAGGGTGAGGGCCAGGGGGGCTGCAGCCCTGGTGTTGGGACACAGCCGGGCAAGAGGGCAGCCCCGGAGGAGGGGCAAGGCAGGCAAGTGCCACACCCCAGGCGGCCTGGGCAAGGTGGTGGGCAGTCTCAGTGGATCCCCGGTACCAGGTGAGTGGCCATGAAGGGATGGACGGCAGGCACTTCTTAGCACTAGATTCCAGGGACCCCTCTGCCACCTGCTCAGTGGACTCAGCCGGGGGAAGCAGGAAACCTACATGGAACCAGCGAGTTTGAGATGGGCCTGTCTAGAAGCGTCCCGGGCTCCCTGTGGCATCCCCAGGACTGCAGACTGATTAGCAAGCAGGCCCCAGGCTCCCGACGCAGCTGGGAGGGCTGGGGTCACCCCAGAACCCCTGCAACCAAGCACCCGATCCTGGCATCCTCTGCACACTGTAGGGCTCAGGAGGAACCCCCAACCCCCTGCCCAGGCTGCCTGGAAGAAGGGAGGGCGCCTGTTTGGGACCTTGCCCCTCAGCTGGCACGAGTCCTGGCAGCCATTCACCCCCCCACCCCTGCCCCCAAGGTCTGCATCACCAGCCGGGCCTGTCCAAGTCCACAGGTGCTTCATGATCTGCTTTATTTTAAACAGTTGTGATAAACGCACATAACTGAAACTTGCCATTGGAACCATTTTTCAGCCTTCCGATTGGTGGCTTAAGCCCCTTCACATCGCCCTGCAAACAGCACCATTGAGCCGGGCGTGGTGGCGCACGCCTGTAATCCAAGCGATTTGGGAGGCTGAGGCAGGAGGATCGTGAGTTCAAAGCCAGCCTCAGCAACTTAGGCCCTTAGCAACTCAGTGAGACCCTGTCTCTAAATAAAATACAAAATAGGGCTGGGGGTGTGGCTCAGTGGCCGAGTGCCCCGAGTTCAATTCCTGGTTCCAAAAAAAAAAAACAAAACAGCACCATGGTCCACCCCCAGAGCCCTGCACCTTCCCACACAGACACTGTCCCTCAGACACTAGCTCCTACTTCCCCTCCCCAGCCCCTGCAGCTGCCTCTGCTCTCTGCCTCTGGAATTCAACCTCCTTAGGTACTTCCTTCTTAAGGGATCCTGAGGTATCTGCCCCTTCACATCCTGGCTTCCTCGGTTGAGCATGACGTCCTTAGGCTGCATCCATGTTGTAGCATACGCCAGAATTCCCTTCTTCTTCGTGGCTGGGTAATATTCCAGCACATGGCTAGACTGCACCCTGGCTGTGGTGGAAGACGCTGCGTGGACGTGAATGTCCGGATGTCTGCTTAAGTCCCCGCTCTCAACTGTGTAATTGCTTGGCCACATGCACCAACCCTATTTCTGATTTCTTGAAGAACTCCTGAACAGTGTCCCCTGGTGACTGCAGAGCTCCTCCTTCCTGGGCTGAACCCGGGGCCTTGTGCATGCTAGGCCCTGGCTGGACCCCTGAGCTATATCCTGGCCATCCCTTGGTCCTGTACCCATGCCCGCCAGCTCTGTGGCCAGCCAGGAGCCTGCTTGCTGGTGGGTCTGCAGCTGGGCTCAGGCGGCCAGCCAGCCCTGCCTCCTCGTCCCCACACAGGCTCAGGGGCCCGTGGCAACGCGGTGAGGGGTGAACCTGCCTGTGGCACGCTCCCCACACATTCCCCAGCCGCTTGGCCACACTCCCGTTGCTGCCTCGAATCCTGTCCTCCAGCATCCTCGATGCCCCTGGCAGGAGGAGTCGGGAAGCCATCTGACTGATGGGGCCACGTGCGGCTCCCTCCAGAGGGCGACTGCAGGAGGCACCACCCACCCGAGCTCCACGCCACGGACTCAGGTACGGAGGACAACCAGACACCAGGACGCTCTGGGGAGCGGCGGGCAGCCACAGGGAGAGGAAGGGGCAGGCTGGGCAGGAGCTTCCTGCCAGCCCATCCATCCCAGAACATGCCAGGCCACTCTCCACTGGGCTTCAATGCGGTGCCCTGTCCCCCCCACCCAACTTCCTCAGGCCCCAGACCTTGGGTTACAGGGTCTCCCGAACCCTCAAGCCAGGGGCTCTGGTCCAGTGTGGTCCTCTGTCACTCTGGCTTCTTGCCATCGCCGAGGGGAGCTTCAATTATTGTTTCTCTATTAATATTTCAAAATTTGGACTCTGTGGATGGCCACGTGGCCCATGGTCAGTGATGTACCCTCAAGCCCTTAGGGAGGAGGGTTGCTTCCTCCTTGAATGCTGGCCCACAGACCTGGCCACGTCCTCTCTTCAGAGGAGGACTCATGGTCCAGAGAGGGGACCGGGCCTGCCATGGCCCCGTCTGAGTCAGCGGGCTCTGCCCCAGGTGTGACCAGCAGACATTCCCCTCCCATTTCTGGAGACTGGAGTCCAAGGTCAGGAGCCAGCACGTCAGGGTGCAGAGGTGTACTCACGTGGCACTCAGAGGACACCCATCCCGTCCTGAGGTCCCCACCCTCACGACCCCCAGTTACTCCCAGTTGTCCCCCCTCCGAGCACCCCACTGGGGGCCAGGCTTCAACACACACACTTTGGGGACACAATTCAGCCGTGGCCGTTCCAGAGCAGGGGCAGTGTCCGGCCCAAGCAAGCACAGGGGTCCTTTTTCATCCACCGACGTCAACTGAGCCCTCCGCTCCTGCCTCCAGAGTGGCGCTGGGTGCCACGAGAGGGGGAAGGGGATCTCACCAGGTACACCCCAGCCTTGAGCAAGCAAGACCCCTGGCTTGGCGGTCACCGTCTCCCTGTGAATCCAACACGTTGGCCAGGGGCAGCACTCAGCACTTAGGTGGTCACTGCAGCCCTGTCGCTGCCCTTGCCTCGCTTCCCCTGCACAGAGTGGGGTCATCAGGCCATGACACTGCTCACTGCTGGGTGCGCGGCCCACCCTGGCGACCGGCCCCCAAGCTCCCAGCCCGCTTCCTCTGCGCCCCTCCCTCCTGGCCGTCCCCCTGATTGCCCAACGTGCCCGCAGTGGTCTTTTTGGTTTCAGGGTTGCGACACCCTGCACTTCATGGTGGATGTGGGGGCGGCACAAGTCCAGCTCAAGGGAAGAGGCAGGTCAGGATTCTGTCGATTCCCCGGTCACCTCTGAAGGCTGACCGGGGGGCCGGGGGCAGGACGTGGAGCCCCAGGGCCCTGCCAGGCCTGCCCCCCAGGGGCCCCTCTGAGGAGCGTCCAGCACTGGCTCTCCCGGTCCGGCTAGTCGGCTAGATGCGCCCACAACCTAGGCTCCCCGCCACCAGGCTCCCTCTGTGTCCTCAGGACCCCACGGGAGGCTCGGAGTCCCTTTGGGCCTCTCCCGTTTGATCCCATCCTGGGGCTTGTGCTTCTCAGCTTTTCCATCTTCCTTCCCAGCTGGTATGGTGATGCTACCACAGGGGGTCGACTTGGCCCCCAGAGACCCCTTACCCAGGGCCTGTGAAGAGACCTTATTTGGGAAAAGGGTCTTTGCAGATGTGACCAAGTTAAGTACCTTGAACTGAGACCGGCTGGATCGGGGTGGCCCTCAGTGCCGTGATGTCTCCTTTGAGAGACAGAAGAGATGAGACACCCAGAGAGCAGACCTGTGGTCAGAGGCAGAGATCACAACGACGTGGCCACAAGTAAGGGACCCCTGGGACCACCAGGAGCTGGGAGAGGTGCAGAGGGTGCTGACCACACCTGGATTTCGGTTTTTGCCCTAGAACCATGAGACAATCCTTTCTGCTGTTTGGAGCCACCTGGGCTGTGGGGCTCTGTGCCGGCAGCCCCAGGAGAGGGACACAGGGGCCATCGGGGAGGGCACCCCTACTCAGGCCCTGCCTTCCAAGCCGGTCTTCCTGCCCCCACTTCACAGACTGCTGAGGCTCCGGAGGGTTAAGTAACTTGCTCTCCCGTGGCCTGTCAAGAAGTTACTTCATCCTTTTGAAGTCGGCACGGGAACCCTAACTCCGAGGCTGGGCCCCCTGCCACCGGTCCAGTCAGGGTGGAAACGGAGAGCCCACTTTTTCCGAGAAAGATGCTCAGTGTGTTTACAGGCATTCTGTTATTATATTTATTATTTACGGTCAGTTTTAGGGACATAAAATTGCAGCTGTATTGTTAGAAGCAAATTTTATTTCCATGGCTGTAAAACACACACAAACAAGAATAATAATCCCATTAGCAGCCGAATGCTGTCATGACTCTGTATCAATCTTACTGCAATAGGAACCGTGAAATATCATAACCCCCTGCAGCAAGGTTACTGAGGATGGACAGCCCTGCAAGGCCCAGGATGTGAGCGGTCCTTCCATTCCTTGGTGGCTGCAAAGGCTGTGTAAGTAACTGGAAACACACAAGTAAATCTCAAAAACTGCAGTGCGGTGACGGGTGTGGTGGCGCACGCCTGTAATCCCAGCACTTGGGAGGCTGAGGCAGGAGGATCGTGAGTTCAAAGCCAGCCTCAGCAACTTAGCGAGGCCCTAAGCAACTCAGTGAGACCCTGTCTCTAAGTAAAATACAAAATAGGGCTGGGGATGTGGCTCAGTGACCAAGTGTCCCTGAGTTCAATTCCTGGTTCCAAAAAAAAAACAAAACAACTGCAGTGTGATTGCTGGGCGTCCATTCAGGTTGCTGATGAGGGTACAAATAGGGCAAATGATCCCCTTTGTAGTTTTTTGGGTTTTGTTTTTTTTGCAGGGGGTTGAACCCAGGGCACCCCCGCATCCTAGACAAGCACCCTGCCGGTGATCTTCGCCCTCAGCCCTGAAGTTACCTTTACAACCATCCGGCTCCCAAGAACGTGCCCTGTGGCAAGGAGAGAACTGTCAGATGTGGAAAAGAGACAGCCCTTCAGCCCCAGGAAGGACGGAATGACCAACACGCATTTTCATCTATGAGAAATAGATGTCCCACCTACATCTGGGACTGAAAAATAGCTCTTCTAAATGTGAAACTAGGGGAGGACAGGACCAAGGTTGGCCCAAAGAATGCAGGATTCTCTGTATAATTTAAATTTCAGATAGACAAACAAGTTCTTTCAGTGGGATTTCCTTATACTTAACATTTTATTCAGTGCTTATCTGAAATTCAAATTCAGCTAGGTGTCTGGGTTTTAGGTTGGTTGGTTGGTTGAGCAGGGCTAAAGAATGAGGGTGAACCTCCCACTCCTGTAGGAGGACTCTGAGGAGCTACTGGGACTCTGGGGGACATTCCCAGGCTCAGAGGGACTCTGGGGGACGTTCCCAGGCTCAGAGGTGGTTAGGCAGAGCATTCATGGTCTCAGTTGGCTTAACCATATCCCCAAGTGTATGGTCAGCTTTCCATTACTGTAACGAACTCCTGAGATCATCAAGTTATAAAGAGAAAAGGTTTATTTTGGCTCACACTGTTACAGTGTGTGGTGGAGCAAAGCTGCTTGAATTGTGGCCAGAAGGCAAAGAAAGAGGAAAAGGAAGGCGCTGGGGTCCCACCATCCCCCTCAAGGGCAAGCCTCCAGTGACCAGAAAACTTCCCACCAGGCCCCGCCTCTTCATGTTCCCACAGCCTCCCAAGAGCACCAAGCTGGGGACCAAGTCTCTAATACTGGACCTTTGGGGACACTCCAGACCCAACACAGGGGTTCTGGGTGCTGCCACAGCCTTGGTGTGACGGCTCAGCTGTGAAGCTGACCGGGTGTGACTCCACGCTGCATTCAGGTCTCTCAATGGTGACAGGCGGCAGGGCTGTGATCATGAGGGCGTGAAGGGGAGCAGAAGGCCCGCCGGGTCTCACAGGTAAAGGCAGGCCATGGGAACTGCAGGGTCCGCCTTCCTCCTGCTGTCTGTCCCAGAGGCCAGGCGGCGGTGTGCAGAGGGCCATCCAGCCGGTGCTGATGCAGCTGCAGATCAGGAGGCTGGGCCTTCAGGGAGTCGCTGCTCTGCGGGGGGCCTGGCTTCCCGGCCAGCCTCCCGGTGACCCCAGAAACTCAGCCCCAGGACTTTCCAACAAGGACTCATTCTGAAGTGAAAATTGCATGACCCTGCTTTGATCGGCCACTCTTCACTGGGCTCAGTAGCCAACAACTGTCGGCAGCTGCCAAAACCACAAAAGCCCCCTTCGGAGCTGGGTGGCTTCGCCCTCCCCCCACCCCAAACCAGGAAAGGACCCAAGGAGGTTAGGAGAGGTCCTCCAGAGGTCGGCCAACCCAGGGGCCGGCTCCACAGCAGAGCTCGGGGGCCGGGGGACGCCAAGCTGGGGGACGGCTTCTGAGAGCAACTCCTCGGCTCCGCCAGGGCCCACTTCGAGGGGTCACAGCAGAGCCGGAGCCAAGGGCTGTGCACCTGCCACCTCTGGACGGTCACCCTGAAGCACTGAAGGAGAACAGAATAAGCCCTGAGTCTGCCCAGAGCCCTGAGGACGGCTCCCCCGTCCTCCCCCGTCAGCTCCCACCTCCCTTTCCAGGTGACCACAGGCTCCTGTCCCTATACACAGAACACACAGGCGTTTTTCTTCCTTTCATGCAAATGAGATGGAAATGTGACAGGAAAGATTCCCAAAATATACCTGAAAGCCAACCACTTCCCAGCACCTCCACTGCCGTCCTGGCCGGAGCCCCGCCACCTGGCAACGGTCCTGGCCCAGGTCTCCCACTCCTCCCACGACCTCCCCAGCTCCTGGGCCATGCACAGGGCCCTCTCCACCCTCTTCACTCAGGAAAGAGCAGAGGCTGTCCTCCACAGTCACAGCCTCCTGCCCCCTGCAGCCTCACCCCTCACCGCCTTCTGGTACTGGCTCCAGTCTCACCTCTGCAAGTGCATGCTGCCATCTTTCCCATCCTCACCCCCCACCTTCCGTTTTCCTTCTTCCTCCTCTGGCAGCCTCATCTCCAGCATTTCTTCTCTCCCTCTGCAGGTCAAGCTCCACAGAGCAGCCATCTTTGTCTGCACTGTTACCTTGACCCTGAGAACAGCATCTGTCTCATTACAGGCACCCCAAGGATTTCCAAATACATGTGTGGATGGATGGGTGGGTGGGTGGTGGATGATGGGTGGATGATGGGTGGACAGGTAGATGGGTGGATGGATGAATGGATGAATGGATGGATGGGTGGATGGGTGGATGAATGATGAGTAGATGATGGGTGGATGGTTGGATGGGTGGCTGGGTGGATGGATGGGTAGATAGATGGATGATGGACAGATAGGTGGATGATGGGTGGATGGGTAGATGGGTGGATGGGTGGGTAGATGATGGGTGGATGGATGAATGCTGAGTAGATGATGGGTGGATGGGTGGATGAATGGGTGGATGAGTGGATGGATGATGGGTGGATGGATAGGTGGATGGGTAGATGGATGGGTAGATGGATGGATGGATGGTTGATGGATGGATGACAGGTGGATGGGTTGTTGAGTGGGTGGATGGGTGAGCAAGTAGAGGAACCAGTAGGTTTTTCCCTGAGCCATCTCTCCTTATTGTGCATGTCTGTAAGTGTGGACCTCTTAGATTTTACCTCTCTGTGCTGATTAATCCTCTTCATCCTCCCCAGAGCCCAAGCCCTAGGCTGGAGTTCTTGCAGGCTGGAGGTGCCCTGCATCCTTGCTGCTGCTGCTGCGGGTGACCATGAGAATACTTGTGACCAGAGAGAGGGCTTAGGTGGTCTTCCCCCCCAAGTGAGACTGGTTGCAGTGGGACCTCATCTGTATAATTTATGCCTTGCATAAACTCAACTAGCCACGCCCCTAGTAGGAGTTTAAGGACCCTTGCTCTTGGCCCCAGGTTCCACCTGCAACCTCTCTGGCCCCTCTTCTTGCTGTAGCAGCTTGAAGCCCAGGGAAGTCAGAGCAATGCCTTCTGCAACCCTAGTCAGGGGCAGGTGGGCTTGGGCTTTGGCCTGTAGGAGCAGATGGGCAAGGCCTGCACCCCAAGCTTGAGGGCAGAGAGTCACTAGGAGGCCCTGGAGAGAAGCCCCTCAGAGCCTGGGAAGGTGAGGCACAGAGGGGCTTGACCCCTGCATGCCCTGTAGGGCTGACCTCCCACATGTCCCCTCTTGGGGGCCTTGAGTCTGGCAGAGACCAGGGTGGGGTTGGAGCTCTGGTACAAAGGGTGAGGATGGGGACTTCACTCCCCAGAGATGCTTCTCCCTTCCTCTTTCCAGGAAAGGCTGGGCCACCCTGCGGGCCCCAGGACCTGCCCAAAGGCCTCCCCAAGCCCAGGCCCCAGCTCTCTGAATCTAAGTGGTTGGGGTTGGGGACACAGGCCACCTACACCATGGAGTAAACCCTCCACCGTGGGAGAGAGCCAGGAGAGGAGCCAGGGGGAGAGTGGGGATGTCACCTTCGATGGCAGCCCTGCCCCCATCACGGAGGCCAGAGGCCCAGTCAGTGCTCTGGATCAACTCCCGGAGGACCCAGGGCAAGTGGGGTGCAGCTTCCCCAACACACCAGCCAACAGGGTGGCTGGGTCACAACTCGGGGCTAGCAGGCTGCAGCCGGTGGATGCTCATGACAGCTGGGAAGGTGTCTGGGCTGGCAGCCAGGTTGGGAGGGGGTGATAGGTGGTCCCCCACCCCTCAGCGGGCCACACCAACCTGCCTGCAATGACTAATGGCCTGCTGTGCTTCCCAGCTGTGCAAGACACCTCAGCCATTCTGCACCTGAGCTCCAGGCTGGCTCCTCTGCCCCCTGAGGAAGGGTTGTCAGGCCCAGGCTGCGAGGGGAGGGGACGAGGGGGGTGCGGGGGGGAAAGAGCAGGTGGGAGGCACTGAGGGGAGGGGCTGGGCCTGGCTGCAGCAGAAGCTGGCACCCCGGCAGCGCCTCCCCCACCCCGGGTCTGTCATTCCTGGAAGTGAGGAAGCCTCCTGGGGTCCTGGAGAGCTGCCTGCTGGTAAGTCCCTTCCCCAGAGGCCCCTCCACAACTCCCGCAGGCCCAGCTGTGCCCCAGCCCCAGCCTGGGCCCCCACCCCCACTCCTGTTCCAGGTGGCCTCCTGAGGCCCTGGGGGTGGGCAAGGGAGGCACCCACCCCAACACCCGGCTAGCTCTGCCCTTCTGTCTCAGGGCCCTCCTGCTGCCTGGGCTTCCTGGGGGAAGGAGCCTCCTCCATGAGCAACCCCTGCCCTAAAACCCAGACTTACCAGCCACCAGGGGAGGAGCAAGACTCCACTGGGAGTGCGGGCTTTGCAGGGAGCAGGTGCGAGGTGGGAGGCCCCACCCAGCCAGCCAGCCTCCCTCAGCACCAGCAGATGGTCACATAGGCCTGTCAGGAAATGACTTAGCCTGTGAGCCCTAGAGTTCTTCCCTGTGAAAGGGGCGTGAATCTATTCCACCTGCTGGCTGAGAAGGGGAGAAGAAACCAAGTGAGAGCAGCCAGGCCGGCCACTGCAGCAGCCTGGGCCCCGTCCCCCGCGCCACTCCACCATGAGCCCTGGAAGAGCAAACGCACCTCACAGACCTGGAGTAACATGGGCTCAGGCCAGGAGCAGGCTTAACTGAAGTCTCCCTGGACCCATGGTCAGCCAATAGTTGGGGGCTGAAGGGACCCCTCCCCAGAAGTGAGGAAACCTGATCTTAGGCACCACAGCAGGCCTTTGGGGCAAGAAGGTTGGCCTTTCCAATACAGTCTGTCTCCAACTGGCCTGTCCAGGGCCCAGTGTTGGGGTTCTCCTCCCCACACCAGACTTCCCAGTCTGGGGCAGAGGGAGGGGACAGGTCTTCCCAGTCAGTGACCTGGCAGTGCCCACACAACCCTGGCAGGTACCTCTGGGCAAGCCACTCTGTCCACTCTGCCCTCCATGACCTGAGCCTGGAAGGCCTCAGGAGCACATCATTTCAGGGCCCTTGGTAGGTGATTGGGGCAGTGCTGCACAGCCAGGCCGTCCCAAGCTCCCAGCATCCTTCAGTCAGACTGAACAGAGCTGGTGTCCAGAGCTGAAGAGTTCCACCACACGCAGGGCGGGCTGGGCAGGATTCCTGGGAAGCTGGTAGGTAGGTGGACTTGTCCAGGCCATCAGTCCTCCCAAGGACTGGAGTCCAGTGCTGAAAACCAAGACCCTCCAAGGTCCGCAAGACACGGATTCAGGTGGCAGGCTCACCTGGAGGCCAGGGGAAGTGTCTGGGGTGCATCAGCTGCTGATGCTGAGACGTGCCAACACTCAGCCGGCTGCAGCTATGGGCCCTCGTGCCAGGTTCATTCATTCATCCAAGGTTTGGGAGCATCAGCAGCCTCCCATCCTGTGGGGCACCAGGGACAAAGAGGGGGCAGGCTATGCCTGCCCCTGTCGCCTCTGGGCTGGCCGGGGAGCTGGTATCCAGGCCCTGGAGTGCAGGATGGCAGGCGAGCCCTGCCGGAGGGGAGTTGAGGACAGCCAGCCCAGGAAAGGCTGCTCTCCAGGCTGGGCATTGAGGTTTGGGAAGTGGGCAGCCACTTCCAGAGCTCAAGTGCATCCTAAGAACTTTCCGTTAAGATCCAGGCTCTGGGGGCCATGGCAGGAGAGCAGCCCCCTCTTCCCACTCACCACCAGACTCACCAGGCCCTGTGGTTAGGCATCCGGTCGCTGGGGTTAGACAGCCCGTCCCAATCCCAGGAATGTCAGAGGAGGGTCATGAGGTCTCCAGGTGCCTGTATTCTCCACTGTGAGCAGGACAGTAAGAGGGCCAGGCAAGGATTCCTGATGTTGTCGCAGAGGGCAGAGTCTTAGAAATATCAATTGAAGAAAAACAGAAAAGAAGGGAGGGAGGAATGGGGAGGGAGAGGGAGGGGCAACGCTGGGGGCTGAGCCCTCTAAACCATCCCCTCCCTCAGTTCCCCTGAAGCTCTCCCACGTGCCTCAGGCCACTCAGGGCCCCACCTCCCTCCTGCACCCCGCTCTGCTCACTCAGCCTCCTCCAGGCCTCCCCACCAGCCCGCCCCTGGGACTGCTCCATGGAACTGTGAGAGGCAGACAGGTGGCCCCATACTCATGGCCTAAGGACATGACGAATAAGGGTCCTGGCTGGGGACGGAGTGCAGTGGGAGAGTCCTGGCTTCAACCCCAGCACTGAAATAAAATTCTTTTTATTTTAATTTTTTTCATAAGGACCTTGATGGGAGCTGGTCCCGGGCTGTCAATGTGGGCTCAGGGTGGGCATGAGGCGCAGGAGAGGCAAGGTCGGCAGAGCGGATAGGAAGGTACTGCCTGCTGGCCTGTGTGTCACTGGACAGGGTCCGAGGACGTCCTGGGGATGGGGTCCTCGACTCAGGACAGCACGACTCCTGACATGACTGAGAAAAGAATTCCAGGGCTGGGCACGGTGGCGCACGCCTGTAATCCCAGCACTTGGGAGGCTGAGGCAGGAGGATCGCGAGTTCAAAGCCAGCCTCAGCAACTTAGCGAGGCCCTAAGCAACTCAGTGAGACCCTGTCTCTAAATAAAATACAAAATAGGGCTGGGGATGTGGCTCAGTGGCCGAGTGTCCCTGAATTCAATCCCTGGTTCCAAAAGTAAATAAAATAAAATAAAATAAAAAGTAAAAAGGTCTGGGGATGTGGCTCAGTGGTGAGTGCCCCTGGGTTCCATGCCCAGCACTGTAAAAAAAAAAGGGGGGAAGGATTCCACAACAAATCAGGAAGAGGCACAGCAGAGATTCACTAGGAAAGGGCCCCGGCCAAGGGAGAATGCGGCATCTGGAGAGAGACATCGCTGGGGGTCTCGGCCTCCTCTTAAAGGAAACCGGGAGGGGTGGGCATCATCCTGGTGATCACCGGGGTCAGGCCTTCTCAGGATCTTTGAAGTCCTCTCCATTATCTGATCAATACATAATGTTGGGGGGCACCTATATCATAGGCTTTAGGGCAATTTTCATAAGCAAGTGAATTTCCAGTAACTTCTGGGTTGTGAGTGAAGATGGGTAGATTTCCCAGCAGTCTGGGATTGACAGCCTGGGGAAACTGGCTTGAGGAGAAGGCAGGCAGAACAGCACCAGGCTTCAGACGAGGTCAGACCTCCTCCTTCCTTCCGTCTCCTTTCTACCCATCTTCTTTGGTTCTTCTGTCCTATCTTGGAAGATGCCGGAAGGGGCCACAAGCCAAGGAGCACAGGCGGCCTCCAGAGCCTGGCAAAGGCCAGGGGGATGAGGACAGACTCCGAGGACCAGCCCCGCCGCAGCCTGATTTCAGTGCAGGGAGACCCCGTCCGGCCTCAGACCCCAGCACCCTTACGTGAAGAAGGTGTGTGGTGTGAAGCTCTGAAGCTCCTGGCAGTTATTCACAACAACAGAGAAAATGAAGACTGCAGCCCTGTGGTCTGAGTCCACGGGCTAATTGCCAGCCCCCCACCCACCCCGATCACACAAACTCCTGAGAACCCCGCCTTGGACTGGCTCACTACTGTGTCCCCAGCACCCAGAACGGGGGCCTGGCACAAAAGTGTGCTTAATGAAAGTAAGAGAAAAGAAGGGAGGCCCAGCTCTACCCCTGCCAGCCCGAGGGTCAGCCAGGGGCTTGTCCAGTCCACCACCTCAACTGCAGGCCACCCACTGCAGGGACACGGGTAACCCCAGAGAGAGCAGAGGGGCTGCTGTCTCCACCCAGGGAGCCCACTGAAGGCCCATGTCACAGGTCAAAGGACACGGTGGTGGATGTAGGGGTTGAGGAGCCAGATGCTGGCAGGTGGGGAGTGGGCTAGACAGAAAAGCCAGGCCCTCCAGGCTCTGATGAAAGTCTGGGGGCAGCCCCGGGACCCAGGTCAAAGGAATCGTGCCCCAGGTTCTCCAGAGCTTGCGTTCCCAGTGGCTTGAGGGCTGTGGCAGTGGTCACCCTCCTGACACCGACACTGCCTGTGGCCTTCTGAGCCAGAGGGCAGCTCCTTGATTGGGAGGGGCCACCAAAGCTCGGCTCGACGGGCCTTCCTCCTAGTGAGAGGGACACTGTATGGACACTCAGGCAGCATGTTCCCTCCAGGTGGACAAAGACGTCCAAAGAGATGCAAACACTCCAGTCCCTGCTCACAGGGAGGCAGGGGCCGAGCATCGTCCCCGGTGAGCCACACAGAGCTATGTCAGCCTGGCGAGGGAGGGTCTCCAGCCACACCCGTGCCACAGGCTCCTTCCACCAAGGCCCACTCTGAGCACATTGGCAGGCTGGGCACAGCCTCCTAAGGTCCCCTAGGGTCCTCACTCCTCCTGGGAGCTGGTGGGGCAGGAAGGAGTGGAAGAGTGACGCTGTCTGTATCTTGGAGAGGCTGTTGGCCGTCCCCCAACCCATTCTCTCCTCTGACAGTATGGAGGGGCTCAGCTGCCTGGCCAGGGGCTGGCTGTCACAGCCCCTCTGCGGGAGGCGTGACCCTTCATGAAGTTGCCCTGACAGGTGCTCCCCTGTCCTTGCCTCCCTCCCAAGGGCTGAGCGGTGACCAGGTTGAGATGGCAGGTAGCTGTCTGCCAGGTCCCCAGGGGAGCAGGGCCGGGAGCCCCCACCCCGGGCTGGTGCAGAAGAGAAATGAACTTCTCATAAGCCACAACTGCCACCGTCAGATCTGATGCCACAGCCACTGAAGTACACGAAGTGGCACCAGTTACGAGAAACAGAAACCCATCTCAAGCCAGCCGAGGTCAAAAGGAGACTGACATGCAGATCAAAACCACACGAACGTGCGTCACCAACATCGGGACAGCTGTGACTTAAAAAACAAAAACTACAGAACGGCGAGTGTCGCGAGGGCGTGGAGAGGCCAGAGTCTGTGGCCGCTGCCAGCAGAAGTGTAAGATGGTGAATCTGCAGAAGACGGGGCGGAGGATCAGGAAATTAAACACAGGAGTGCCAGAGGCCAGCCACTCCACCTGGGGTCCGCCCAGAAGAACTAAGAGCAGGGACACCTGGAGACAGGTGCACCACAGCAGCATGATGCACAAGGGCCCAGGGTGGGTGCAACCAGGTGTCCACCAACACATGAGTGGATACACAAGACACACGGCCTCCTTACCATGGAATTTCAGCCTGAGAAAGGAAGGGCATTCAGACACTGGCCACAACAGGAGAGGACCCTGGAAGACATGCTGGTCACCACAAGCCAGCAGCCCCAGGACACACACTGGGTGCTGCCTCTTACCTGAGGTCCCCCAAGTAGCCAGACTCATAAAGACAGACACTAGAAGCATGGTCGCCAGTGCTGAGGGGAGCACAGAGGGGGAGCACTGGGGACAGAGTTGCCCTTGGGGAAGACGAGAGAGTTCTGGCAATGCACGGGGGTTTTGCAACAGTGTGAATTACTTACTGCCTCTGAGTTGCACACTTGAAAATGGTTAAAACAGTAAAAAAATTTTTGTTGTGCTTATTTTAGCATGATAGATACAGTTTCAAAGATACCTTACCAGGAAAAAAGAAGACAGATTAAAAAATATGGGAAAATATTAATAATTGTGAAATCCAGGCCATGTTCTGTGTGAATTCATAAAGCCCTTCTGCCTTTTAATTTTCATAATAAAATTAAAAACAAATAAGAGGGGATTGCTCTAAATCCTGCTCTTCACTCCCTTGTGGAAGAGTTATATTTGTTACGCAGCCTAATCATGACAATAGCTGACTGATACAGTGCCAAGTTTCACATGGACCCCAAGGGAAGTCACTAGTCAATACTGCAAATGACAGAAGCACTCTAGTTGACTTAGGCAGAAAAAAGAATTTCGTGGTGTATTGATTAGCACAGAATGACCTGAGTAGGATATCACTGCTGACCTTCCTTATCACTCAGGGTTGCTGCCACAGCCCTGTGAATACTCCAAATTGCCTCTTTATTTGTATTTTCTTGGTGCCCCAGACTGAATCCACACCCTTGGACACGGTGAGCACAATTCTACCAATGAGCTGCACCCCCAGCCCCTAAATTCTTCTTGTCCTTGGTGTTTCTACTCAAGATTTGAAAATCCAGGTTGTATGGGTCAGCTTTCAGTTCCTGGGACAAAACACCTGAGGGAAACCACCTAAAGGAGGAGAGGTTCATTTTGGCTCAGTTGCAGAAGTGTCGGGCTGTGGTCAGTGGTCCACAGCTGCCAGCCTGTGGCGAGGCAGAGCATCAGGACAGGGAGCTCATGGTGCAGCACGGCCGCTGGCCTCACGGTGGCTGGAAGATGCCGGGACAAGAAACATCTTTCATGCACACGCCCCCAGTGGCCCACTTCCTCCAACGAGGCCCCACTGCCTACAGTTTCCACCATGTCCCAGTAGTGCCACCGGCTGGGGACCAAGCCTTCAACATGGGAGCCTTTAGAATGTTCCAGATCCCAAGTGCATCAAGGCAGAAGCATCTGCTTGGTCACTTGAAGACATGCCCGCGAGTCAGCAGGGCAGAAGGAGAAGGAGTCCTGCCTCCCGGGTCTCCTGGGAGTCCTCCAAAGGCGAGAGGCTACGTGGACACCAAGCACCCAACAGGCCAAGTGTCCAGCTCCAGCAGGAACGCAGAGAGGGCACGAGGACAGGCTTGAGCTCCAGCTCGGCGTCTGCCCCACCTTGGGAACAAGACCGTGCTCCTGTCCTATACCTCCCAGGCTCTGTGTGGCCAGAGTCACCCACCTGGGGAGGCTGGCCTCTCTCCTCAGCTCCGGGTTTGACTTCTGAAGCCAGACAGAGGCCCAAGGGGAAGCGCCTGTCTGTTCCCATGTAAGTGTGCAGATGGAGGGGAGGAGCAGCTCCCAGGGGCCAGCGAAGGCATCTGTCTGCTGCCACGTGGAGTCTGGCAGACACGGGTTCGAGTCCTCCCTCCTGACACTTACTAAGTTGGCCAGTCGGGTAGAGGTTCGAGGCCCAGCTGTGAAACAAGGCAGCCATGCAACAACCCACCCATAGGTGCACTGTGACCGCTGGGTACAGTGTGTGGAGCGCCCACGACGCGGGGCACAGCCTGGGGAGAGAGGAAGGGAGAGGTGGTGGAGGGAGCTCCTGGGGACAAACGCCCCACCGCGCTGTTCTCCACCTCCCCACGTCCGCAGTGCCCAGAGTGCTGATGGAGCCCAACAGAGGCAAGGAGGCCTGCTGTTGTGGCCCTCCTGGGGGCTCCGTGGAGTGTCCTGGACCACCCAGCAGGGAGGGGTGAGCATGGAGGCAGAACAGGACAGTGTCCTAAGTCCCCTGGAGACTAAGAGCCCAGCACCAAGCTTCCCATCCCTCTGACCCCTCCACCCGGTTCCATTACCCGGCTCCCCCACATCTCAGACCCCTTGCTGCCTCTCCAGTCCCTGTGTGGGGGTCACAGCCCAGGGCATGTCACTGCTGTCTGGGGCAATGGTCCCAAACTGGCCCCTGGGCTAAGGCCTGGGGTTTGGCTCTCCCTCTTCAGGCAGGGCCTGACCTTGAGCATGGCCCTCAGGACCCACCTCCTCTTGTGCCCTGACAGAGCCCAAGCCCCCCCTGTGGTCTATGCCTTACCCCATGACTTTCAAGCTGCCGCTCTCCGGGACTGCCAGACACTTCACTGCGCGGGTCCTCCAGCTAGATTAAAAGGTGTGTTGGCCCAGCTTTGCCTCCTGGTGACTTCACATCCACTCATTCCCTCGCTCACTCATTCATTCAACAAACCCTCGCCCAGATGCCGGGTGCTGCCCTGAGGCTCTGCAGCCCAGCTTGGAAACATGTCCACCCTCTGACTTCACAGGGTCCACCGGGGTTGTTGGAAGGATCCAGCCCGTTAGCAGGCGTAACATGCTTAGGGCTGGGCCTGGCGGGGAGAGAAGCCACGGAACATGAGCCACCGGAGTTACTGGGACCCACCAGGCAAAGCAGTGCTCCTGCCAAGCCTGGTCAGCAGCCTGGTCGGCTCCAGCAGCACCTTCTCCCACCAAGACAGGGATGTTTGCACATCTCATCCCCAAGGGGGGCAGAGCGCTTGCTTATCTTCCTGGCCTTCCTGAGTTCCCAAAAAGGGGTTGGGGCACAGTAGGTGGGCTGGACTGATGGAGTCCTCAGCAGTGGGTGCCCCTCTCTGAGATTCTGGCATTCTGCCCAGAGCCAGGCCTCAGCTTGAGCCTCACCTCCTGGGGCAAGGTCTGGCAATAGTGAGCACCCCTGCCCCACTCCCTAGGGGCCGGGAGCCCAAGCTTGCCTCGTGCAAGGTAGCTGGAGCAGGCTGTGGCTGAGCAGGGAACAGGGATGCTGACCCCCAAGCCAGAAGTCCAGGGAGAGTGACAGCAGGGTGCCAGGCCAGTTCAGCCTGCCAGCTCCCTCCCCAGGGACCTGAGCCCGGGTCATGCCCAGGGAACTGCCTGTGAGTGGCGTGTCTAGTTGTGCCCCAACAGGACCCCAGGAGGCAGCAAGCCTTCCCTTTATCATCTGCAGCGAGGCATTTACAGTCAATAAGCGGCTAATTAATTCGCTTCAAAGACCTCTCAATTATTCATCCCCGCTACAGAGAAAACAATTAGAGCACACCCTCTCCATCCGCAGCAGCAGCCCAGCAGCTCGAGGCTGGCCTGGGCGGCTTGGGTCCCCAGGGGCCCCTCCCCTGACAGAGGGAGGCCTGGCAGCCTGTCCCTGGGGCCGGTGGGATCCAACCTTCCAGGGCCTCTTCCCCAGACTTGTGAACAGCCCAGATCCCAATTCCTGTCAGGGAGGACATTGGACCCTGAGTGGCCAGTGACTTCTGGGGTCCCACAGCCCCCAAGAGCACAGGCTCCAGCCTGTGGCCTGCTCTGCCTTCAGGAAAGGGGTTTGTGCGGGAGGGGCAAAGGAGGAGCTGCGGAGTCTGCAGCCCTGAAGGCCAGGCTGGGCAGGACCTCTGCCCCAATAACCACGGAGAGTTGCTGCTTCCCTCCGGAGGCTGGAGCCCAGGCTCCGTGGGCCCCAGCAAGGCCTCCTCCCAGGCAGGAGGGGCGGGTGGTTAAGTCGGAGCTGGCTTCCATTCTCCACTCCAACTTCCTGGAGTTGCTCAAGTCACTGGCCAGAGCCTGGAGCGACTGGGCAGGCGTCCTTGCCCCCTGTCCACCTTCTCTCCTGCCTAAGGCCCCCACCGCCAGTGGGGCTCCCCTGTCTCCCCAAACAGCAACACCGGCATGCGCAGGGTTAACTCTGGGCCGCTCCAGACCGCGCGATGGGGGTGGGGGCCGGGGCGTGCCTGTCGGGAAGTATGGATTTCTGCAGTGTTTTACTGGAAAAGCTGTAGCTGAAGGTGGGAGGGGGTCACCATGGCAACTTCTGGCTGTGGGAACAGGTTGGCTAGTGGGAACCAATTCTTCCAGGGGCCCAAGGGGGGCCCGGCAGGCGGTGGAGACCCGGGGGACCCAAGCAGCCCCCCAGGGAGCCCGGCCACCTTAGAGAGGCACCAGGCTCTCCCCAACCTGGCAGGACGCGTTTCCCGCCTGGCTCGGGTAACACCTCCCAGGCCTGGGCCCCTGCCTCAGCCGCCCGCCCCCATCGCAGCGCCCCTACACCCGAGCTGTTAATCGATGGGCCAATTACCAGGCCACCCGGGAGCTCGCGGGAATCTCCCTCCTGCCAGAGCTTCCCATCCGCGGCGCGCGGGGCTCGCGGCCTGGGGTGAAGTTCAGCGCCTGCCACAGGAGTGAGTCCCCGCGCCGGCCCGACCCACCCAAGGGGTCTGGGGTGAGGACAGGAGCTCGCCCCTACCCAGCCCGGGTGGACAAGTTCCGGACAAGGCTCAAGTTCAAGTCCTTTCCACCCCAACGACACGCACAGCCCTCGCAGCGAGCAAGACGGGGGCCTCTGGACGCCGGGAAAAGGGGTGAGGGGCAGGGACCCGAGGCTCAGGTGCACCTCCAAACCCCAACGCCCACTGCCAGCACCTTGGGTCGACCCGCCTAGTTGCCCACCCGGTCGCTGGCTCCCCCGGGTAGACTTCCCACCTGGGCACTCGCGACGCCCCACTGGAGCAGCTGATTCAGCCGCGGACCCCTGGGGCTTACTGGGTGCGGGCTCTAGGACCCAGGCACGTGGCCAAGGGTACGCAGTGCGCACCGGAGCGGACCCTGCGCTGGGAGGCCCAGGCTGGCCTTGGGGCCCCTGCAAACCATGCAGGCTGGTGGGAGGGTCAGGACTCGTGTGTGTGTGTGTGTGTGTGTGTGTGTGTGTGTGTTCCTGTCCCGAAGACACTTCCAGGAATCTCCAGAGGGGCGGTGCCCAAACGCAGGGACCACGCAGGGAGGGGGGTGGGCAGTGATGCGGGAGGGTCCACTGTGCTCAACTTCTTGGGAAGTTGCGCGGAATGACCACCCGCCCTGAATGCACGTGAACACCAGCCCTGCTCTGCTGGAGATCCTGAGACTGGTAACCCTCTGAACTTCGGTTTCCTCATCTATAAAATGGACACCATGAGACCACTCCTGTCTCCAGGGGATGGTGAGCGCTAAAATGAGACCAGGTGATGCTAGGGAAATCAGTGGAAGTGAATGCCAAAGTCCCCCGTTCTCTCCCTCCCACTCCTACCAGAAAATAGCCAGCCGGTGTTAAGGCCCCTGCTGATACGCGTCGTTCCGCTCGCTGGATCGGTTCCCTAGGGACGCACCCGGAGCCCTGGTCTCTGACCCTGGCGCCCCCTACCGGCGGTGTCTGCGCAGATCAGAGCCGGAGAGAGGAAATAAACCTGGCCCAGGTGTTGACTCCCGCCCCACCAGGCACAGGTGCGGCTTCCCAAGGCCATCGGTGCCCGACGGACAGAAAGAGTCAACCTCCACTCACCACCGGGTCTCGGCTGCGGGGCTGATTGGGGCGACGGGCCCGCTTCCTCGGCTCTCCATGCTCCCGCTCCAGCTGCTCCCCGCCCCCGCGCCTGCCGCTCCCGCCCTCGGATCTGCCGAATCCCGATAAAACATTTGGGGGAGATAAGTGCTGCGTATAAATAATTAAGGCCACATGCATATTCGCCAACAGCAAAAAAAAGTTTAAAACCCCCATTCCGGGAACAGCTGCCTCGGCGCGAGCCCAGGGCGGGGCTGCTAAGACCCACCGCACCTGCATTGCTCCTGGGGAGGATCCGCCCGGGTCTTCCCCGGTGCCAGGGGGCTGCCTCCCTGCTTAGCCTAGAGGGCGCACGTAGAGGGCGGCAGAGGGGCTTCCAGCCCAGGGGTGGGGTGGAGGACACTAGCACTGCCATGGAGTGGCCTCAGGCACCCAGGCCCAGACCCTGGCAGGGTTTGCCAATGCCGATGCCACACAGCCCCTAAGCAGCCAGTAAGCACATCGAATAAATGAGAATGAGCCACGGAACCGGGGCTCCGGGGGTGCGGTCCTGCGCTCTGGCCGAGGGCGCGGTGCTGCCTTGCTGAAGGCTGGCGGAGGGAGTCGGCCGTCCTCCACACACCTCTGCAGCAGGGTCAGCACCGGAGGCCCTGCTGAGGGAAGGCTTGCTCTGCTCAAGGACTGCCAAGGACCCTGTGGACAGCAGAGTCCAATCCCGCAGTCCTCCAGTTCCCCGTCCTCTGCCGCACGGTCTATCCCACAAGTCAGGCTGTGTGCCCTGGCTGGAGCCGCCCCTGGTGGCCCGCCTGGCTCTCTTCTTCCCTCCAGATGGGGGCCTTGCCCATCTTCTGGAGGAGGCTCCTCCTTAACGCTCCACTGTCCACATTTATTCAGGTATTTTCTGAATGCCCCTTATGTTGGGGTTCCCAAAATGGGAATGAGAGACATAGCTTCTGCTCTCCAGGAGCCCGAAGTTCAGTGAGGGACCCTGGGAAGTGACTGGTGACAGAGGTTGCGCTAAGGCAAGCAGGTGCAGAGAGACAGGAAGAAGGGGCAGTTTAGCTGGGCACAGTGGCATTCACCTGTAATCCCAGTAACTCAGGAGGCTGAGACAGGAGGATTGCAAATTTGAGGTGAGCCGCAGCAACTTAGGGAGGCCCTAAGCAACTTAGCAAGACCTTGTCTCAAAATAAAAAACATCAAAAAGGTCTGGGGATGTAGCTCAGTGGGAAAGTGTCCCTGGATTAAATCCTCAGTACCAACTTAAAAATAAAAAAGAAGGGTAGTTGTATCTTGGCAGAAGGGTGGGGCTGTCATGGGAGGCTTCCTGGAGGAAGAGGCTGAAAACCAGATGGGACTTCTCCAGGGGCAGCAGAGAAAGAGGGCTGCAGTCAGCCTCCAGGCCCTGCTGGCGCTGCCTCCTGCTGGCTCTACACAGGGGGTCCTGACACCCACAGGGGTCCAATCATGGCTGTGCTCCTTGCTGGCAAGTTATTCTACCTCCCTGACCTCAGTTTTCTCACCATTAAAATGGGGGTCATGGTCCTAGCCTTACCTGCTCCTGTCCAAGGTCCTGCCCTGGGCCAGAGACAAAACATCCTAACCCTAGCACCCAAAGGCTGGGCAAATCTAATGGGGGACTGAGGACGTCAGAGGCTTTTCTTCCTGAGTCTTCCTTCCCCAGCAGCAATTTGCCTCTGTCACCGGGCACACTAGGAGTGCCCTCACCTCCCAGGATTGCTGGTGTCTTGTGTCAGCTGCTCGGCAGCACAAACTGGACCAGGCAGGAGTGGGACAGAGTGTGTTTGTGGAATTCAGCTCTCCTGAGACACAACTCCCAAAGGGATCCCCGGGCTGGTGGAGGGGTCGTCCCCCTGTTCCCAGTAAGGGATCCTTGGCATTCTGGTCAGAAGCCCCAGTCCTGGGCTGCCCCTCTCTTCCACCCAGGGCTCCGACTTGTCCCTCCTCCCAGTGGGGCACATGCCCACCAGAAGCCTGAGCCCTGCACATACCCATGGCACCTCTATGCCCTCGTCTCCACCTGAGCTCCATCAAGCCATCTCGGGACTTTCCCCTCCAGGTTCCTGAGAGTGGGGCCTTCCCTCATCCCGCACCAGGACAGCAAGCTCAGGATAAGAAGCTATAGAGCCTAGGAAACAGTGGCCTGCAGACCTTCACACTGTTGGATCATGCAGCTGCCACTAAGAAACACACATAAACCCGGTGCAGTGACACATGCCTGTCATCCCAACAGCTCAGGAGGCTGAGGCAGGAGGGTCGAAAGTTCAAGGCCAGCCTCGACAACTTAGTGAGACCCTGTCTAAGAATAAAAAAGAAAAAGGGCTGGGGATGCAGCTCAGTGGTAAAGCACCCCTGGGTTCCATCCCTGGTACTGAAATACACACACACACACACACACACACACAGACGTAACATACACACAACGCATGCATCGCTATTTAAAGATCACAAGGGGGCCGGGCACGGTGGCACCGTCCGTAATCCAAGCGACTTGGGAGGCTGAGGCAGGAGGATCAAGAGTTCAAATCCAGCCTCAGCAACTTAGCGAGGCCCTAAGCAACTCAGTGAGACCCTGTCTCTAAATAAAATACAAAATAGGGCTGGGGGTGTGACTCAGTGGCCGAGTGTCCCTGAGTTCAATCCCTGGTTCAAAAAATAAATAAATAAATATCACAAGTTTCCATGGCTATGTATATATTACTTACATTATAAAATATTCACAAAAGATAGGCATTTAAGAGGGATAGAGATTAAGTATAGGAGCTGGGGCTGTGGCTCAGGGGTGGAGTGCTTTCCTAGAACGTGGGAGGCACTGGGTTGGACCCTCAGCAACACATATAAATAATTGAAATAAAGGTCCATTGACAACTAAAAAAAAAATTTTAGAAAAAAGACGAAGTATAGAACCCTCCTCTGGGCCCCTGGGCTCACCCTCTGTATCCCATTTTGGAGAACAACACGAAGGAGACAACCCTCATGCTTCCCAACTATGATAGGGGTCCTGGTACCTAAGGTCCAACTTCCTTCTTCCCAGAGATCCCCCTCCCAAACGGCCATCGAGACAGACATTCTTCTCATGGTCTCAGCTGTTCCCCGGCTGCTGGGGTCAGGCCTGGGATGCCCCAGTTGTCTCCCAACAATGGCATCGCCCATCCCTGCAGGACTTCCAGGGGGAGATAAATTAGAGTTGCCTGAGGTGCGGGGCACAAGACACGGACGGGCTGGGATGTAGAAGGCAGATACTCCTCGGAGCCAGGTAACTGAGGTTGAAATCCTGGCTCTGAGCTGGGCACGGTGGCGCACGCCTGTAATCCCAGCACTTGGGAGGCTGAGGCAGGAGGATTGAGAGTTCAAAGCCAGCCTCAGCAATTTAGCGAGGCCCTAAGCAACTCAGTGAGACCCTGTCTCTAAATAAAATATAAAATAGGGCTGGGGGTGTGACTCAGTGGTGGAGTGCCCCTGGGTTCAATCTCTAGTA
>JAJEJO010002977.1:373304-446701 GCA_020662805.1 Glaucomys volans
AAAAAAAAAAAAAAAAAAAAAAAAAAAAAAAAAAGAAAGAAAGAAAGAAATCCTGGCTCTGGAGCTGCAGAGCCTCTCTGAATGGAGAACCGACCCCTGGAATGCGCCATTTGTGTTGCGCGCAGTAGGTATTCAGCATTGTGGGCCCTGGTGGGTGCTCCTGTGTTTACAGCCATCATGGCACCCATTGTAGATTGGAAACGTTGAGAGTCAGGCAGGTACTTAATCCATCTGCCCCAAGAAGCAGCACAGGGGAGCAGCGTCCCTGGGACGTCCCTGTTGTCCATCTCAGGCCCCACAGAGCTGCGGGTCCCTGCATCTGGAGAGAGCAATGCATCATATCCTGCTGGTTTAGGAAAAGATCAGAACTCAAAGTGCAGTTCCTGCCAGATGCGTTCACACCACAGCAAAGTCCAAAGTCCTAAGTCGAACCTCCTGCCGGGAACCACCTGTACGCCCTGTCCCTGCGTTCAGGCCCTCCATGGGCTGGGCACCATTCCTGTCCACACCCTTGTCACTGAGATGCCAGGATCTCACTGCGGTAGTTGGGGGAGCCCACCCAGGGCGACAGGTGAGGAGGTCCTGGAACTCTGCATCTCCAGGGCAGCAGAGCCAAAGCCTCGGCTTCTGTCCCCATGAATCCCACTCATGCCCGTCTCCTAAGCTTCCTGGCTCTTCCCACAAGGGCTCCAGCCCTGGCGGCTGCAGGAGCAGGAGAAGGGGGTGCAGGGGAGGGCCTCAGGGGAAGGGTGTCCACGGGGGCTCTGCCAAGCAGGCAGGAGTACAAAGGGGTGGGGAACTGCCCTGAGCTGCCCTCCAGCCCAGGGCCTACTCGTGCTCGGTCCCCTGTGCCCTCGCTGGGCCGTGTCTGTGGAACTGGACCTAACCCTAGACGGCTGCCACATCCCATGCCCAGCGCCTGACCCCTCCGTCCTCCTGCCTTGTGGGCTGAGGGGCCAGGACAGAGGCCGCTAACAGGCAAGGGCCTCGCAGGCAGGGAGCTGACCCCTGTGCCTGGGTCCAGGCCCAGCAACAGGAAGCAAGAGCCCTGATGCCGGTAAACGAGATCCGAGAGAGATTAGAGGTCTCGCTGCCTCATCAGAGCCGCCTGAAGTTGGAGACAAGTTACTGGAAGGAGGAGGAAACTGCAGCGGTAAATAATGTCAGACTGAGCACAGGCCCCAGCTGACAGCAGCCGGCCTGCAGGCTGCGGGGTTGGGGGAGCAGGTGGGGTGGAGGTGCAGGGCCTGAGCTGTGGCCTGCACTCGGCTGGAGCCCGGGCCCTGGAAGGGGGGCTTAGACGTTCTGGGCACTAGTCTCCTCCAGAGCTCTTCAGGCAGCCCAGGCACTCAGTCCCCAAGCCCCTGCCCCCGGAGTCCACACACATCACGGCGTCCCACCCCCCAGAGAGGCCCTTCAGTTGAGGACCCAGCTCTGCAGCTTGCTGGGCTCCCTCAAAGTCCTCTCTGCCACCACCCCTAAATCCCAGGTTCCTGGAAGGCTGGCTGCTTCCCAGCTGCGCAGAGGGAGCCCTGGGTCAGCAGTCCCAGAGGATATCCCAGGGTGCCACCCTGTCAGGCCTGCAGGCTGGGCTCCTAGCTCCTAATCTGCCCCTCAGCCCCCCGCCACCCTCAAGGCCCCCAAGGCCTGCAGCTCCCTGTGGCCACACCCCAGGGCCCCAGCCGCTCCAATCCCAATCTACAGAGCTCCAGCCTGCAGGCGGGAGGAAGGCCCAGGGCAGTGCCTGTCACGTACCAGGCTTCCTGAGGCTCCAGGAGGGGTTCCCAGGCTGGCCCAAGGCCACCTTTGAGTCCTTCTCAGTGTGATGCTGTCATGGTGTCCCTGGCCTCCCTAGCCTCTGCCATCTCTGCTGCTTCTTCAGACCTACCTCAACTGTCCATGCTTGATCCCCACCCTGACCCCTGCGACCTCACCAGCCTGAACCAGGGAACCACAGAACAGAGGGAGGACCAGGGGCGGGGTGGAGGGCCCTGCGGTGCTGCCAGACTTCCGCCCGCCCTCCCCTGCCAGTCTCTGCAGGTTGGCAAGCATAGGGAGATGGCAAAGGCACAAGGTCCCCAGTGCAGGAGATGACGCAGGAGAGAATCACCATGACCTTGAGGTGGGGAGGGCGACCTTCATGAGACCGCTTACCACAGAGTGGGGGCCTGGGCACTCTGACTGCATGAGATGAAGGGCTTCCCATCCATCAATGGTGTGGGACAAAGCCAAAAGGCAAGTCACAGAGGGGGCTCTGCACACCCGCCAGCCGCAGTGGCCAGCATGCACGAGCAGACTTCAGTCTGACCTGCCAATGAGAAAAGATGCTGGGCGTGGTGGCGCACGCCTGTAATCCCTGTGACTCTGGAGGCTGAGGCAGGAGGATCGCAAGCTTAATGCCAGACTCAGCAGCTCAGCAAAACCCTGTCTCAAAATTAAAAGTAAAAAGGGCTGGAGAAGTAGCTCAGTGGTGAACACACTTGATCAATTCCCAGTACAGAAGGAAAGAGAGAGGGGGAGAGAGAGAGAGAGAGAGAGAGAGAAAGAGACATGACGTGGATCAGGTTTTTCCCAAATGAGGACTGCACCCCCCAGGATGGCTCGGGCTAAGAAGTCTGACGATGCCAAGTTCTGCTGAGACAGACCAGCAGTGGGGAGATGGGAGAGGACATCATTTCCGCCCCACTGGGAAATGGCTCACTAGGTATCCTGTGACACACTTCCACCCCCAGCAAGTGTCCTGCAGAAGCAGAGTCACCTGAGCCCAGGAAACAGGAATAAGAATGTGGCCAAGCACGGTGGTGCTCACCTGTAATCCCTGCAACTCAGGAGGCTGAGGCAGGAGGATTGCAAGTTCAAGGTCAGTCTCAGCTTCTCATTGAGGCCCTAAGCAACTTGGTGAGACTCTGTCTCAGAATAAAAAATAAAAAGAGCAGAGGATGTGCTTAGTGGTTAAGTGGCCCTGGGTTCAATCCCTGGCACCAATAAAAAAAAAACCAACAATGCTCCTGGTGGCACTGTCTGTAAAGAGCAAATCCAGACACAGCCCAGAGAATGAGAAATAGAGTGTCACAGGCAATGGTGGAAAGGCACACGGTGGTTTCAAAGCAGGAACTGCAGCCACGGACAGATGACTCTCGGGGAAGGAGTGTCCACCCAGAGAAGCCAGACCTAAAAGGTGCACACTAACTCCGCTTCCAGAAAGTTCAAAGCCAGACATACTCCATTCACACTGGGGGGACGCAGACAGGGGGTGAACCTGTAAGAAAAGCAGGGAATGGTCACAAGAGCACAGCAGCAACTCTGGCTGAGGGAGGGTTGGATGGGAAGGAAATTTCTGGAACCCCCAGCCATGGTCCACTCTTGTTTCTTTTTTGGAACCAGGGATTGAACTCAGGGACACTCAGCCACTGAGCCACATCCCCAGCCCTATTTTGTATTTTATTTAGAGACAGGGTCTCACTGAGTTGCTTAGTGCCTCGCTAAGCTGCTGAGGCTGGCTTTGAACTCGCGATCCTCCTGCCTCAGCCTCCCCAGTCGCTTGGATTACAGGCGTGTGCCACCACGCCCGGCTCATGGTCCACTCTTGATCTGAGTGGCATGGGAGCTCATTGGATATTTGTATTTGTTTGCAACACTGTACAAAACTGCTTCCTGCACTTTTCTGTAGGAGTGTTACGTCTCATAAGGTAGAAAAAAAGGAAGCGTGTTTGTGCAGAGCCCTGGGATCTGGCCGCTGTCCCCAGCCCAGCCCTGGAGCCCACTGCCACCAGCTGATGGAGGAGGGATGTCCTCAGCGCAGTAGGGGCTCCCCAGCTCCACCAGCAGAAGCCGCTGTGACCAGTCTGGAAAGTCTGCCTGCTCTATGCCCGGCTGCCCCCCACCTTCCTCTGCGTCCCCCACCCTCGGAGCACATCTCTGTGGGCTTCCTGAGATGGCGCCTCAGACCCTCTGACCTACTAGCCAAGGAGAGGCAGGGGCTCAGGGGAGCTGCAGTCCTTTCCCCTCCCCACCCTCCCAAAGCACATATGGCCTTGACACGGGCGGCCCCCACATGGGCCAAGCACGTGCCACCACCATGCCCAGCCAGGCCCCCAGGCCCTGTGCCCTGCTCTCCTGCACCCTCCAGGCTGGAAATGATGCTGGCCTTGCGGACAGTGTCCCCAGACTCACAGGCTATTGGGTCTGGGTGTAGACCAGCGCCCTAGAGAGGGCTCCGAGCCAAGGGGATGGGATGGAAAGGACATTTCCCCGGCCTGTTTACCAGGACCCGCTATCTGCAGCTCCAATCTGCTGCCTCTTTATCTCTACAGGGCCAGCCCCCGGTTCCCAGCAGCGGCCTCCCTGCCGCTCACTTCCTGCCAGCAGCAGCGTTACAGGAACATGCACACTGAACTCAGCGTGTGAGTGTGTGTGTGAGTGTGTGTGTGAGTGAGTGTGTGAGTGTGAGTGAGCGACCATACCCCAGAAGCAGCACCCGCCTGGGCAGGTGCCAGGAAGCCAGGGGTGTCATGGCGGCAGCCCACCCAGGACTCCTGTATTGAGCCCCCTGCACAGTCTCCCACAGCCCTGGGAACTGACAAACAGTTCAAGACAGTCAGTGAGGGAGCAACCCCGAGGACCCCCAAACCTTCCTCCAAAGCAGAGCCTGCACCAGTTCTCCGTTCACGCCGCAGGGCCCCGGGCTCAGGCATGTCAGACCTCCGTCCCTCCCCTGTCAACCATTCAGCTGGTAATTACCAAGTCCTGGGAGCCAGGCGCTGGGCCAGGGATGCAGGACGAGTTCAAGGGTGGACTGCTGTGTGCTCAGAGCATTAGCGGATGGAGTGAACCCACAACTGTGACCGGGGGCAGTGGAATCCGAAAAGCCTCTCAGAGATTTGAAGACTGAGAAGGCGGTGACCAGCCAGGGAATTCTGGGGGGAAGGAGACCCACGTGTGGAAGAAAGGCCAGTGTACCTGGGGAACGGAAATGTCACAGGCCATAGCGTAGGGACAGCCATGGCCTTCAAGGGGCAGAAACAGTGGCAGGAGAGGGCTGGGCTGCAGGGTCAATCCCTGAGGTCAGGAACCTGCTGGGCCATCAAGAGCCCCCCAGGGGCCTGGCCAAGCACTGGCTGTGGGGAGAAAAGGGGACAGCTGGTACAGGGGACAGGACCTCTGCTGGTGGGAATCCTGCTGAGAATTAAAGGCAGGACAGAATTGCAGCGAGGAGGGAGGGGGTCAGCACAGAGCCAGAGCCAGGGGACAAGAAGAGCCCGCTCTGTGGAGGCTTCTCACCCCAGCCTGGGAGCTGAGACCTGTCCCCAGCTGCTGCCATAATGACTCAGATCTCAGGTGCAGCCAGGGACACCCACAGGCGCATGCGCACACACACACACACACACACATATGTACATATATACCCACCCCTGCCGACACGTCTGCCACAGGGGTGAACATACCCCATATACACACGTGTGCACGCATGCACTTTTACACACATGTGAACACATCATGTAGACACACATACCCACGCACCCACATACACCTCACCCACACAGTGCACATATACACAACCCACACGTATGAACCCACAGAAATGCACATCACACGCACACCACACCCACATGAGCCCAGACGACGTCCCGAGGAAGGACATCCCAACAGGCCTCACCACAGCCTCGGACCCCCACCTTCCACCATGACAGCCCACCCTTGCTGCTCCGTCCACCCTGCAGACCCCACTGGCCCACAGTGGGGCTGGTGGAGGTGCCCTGGGGACCAGGAGGACCTGGCAGATGGAAGCTGCTCTGTCCCCACTGCCCCCAGGAAAGGATTACTCGGCCCTCCTTGCTCTCTCCCCTCCCCTAGACTGCCAACAGGGAGACAGCCAGCCGGAAGGTTGTGCAAATGGTGAAGGATCTGCAAACGGCAGGCCATTCTGTGGTTCTGCTGTGGCTAGGAGATGCCTGGGACCCGCACGTCTGTCTCCCGGCTCCCCTGAGAGCTGCCATAGCTGACCCAGCCCATCCACCTCCCTTCCTTCCCACAGAGGCCTGCTCCCCACCCCCTGCTTCCCAGCAGAAGGGCTGGAGCCAGACAATGAGATAAGGAGCCTGTTTTCTAAGGGCCGGGAATTCAGTGGAGAGTGTGGGTCAGGCCAGGGGGCCCCACTGTGGAGAGGGCAATGACCCCCTTCCTTATTATGAGGGTCCTTGGTGTCCTGGACCTCCAGGGACTTGCCATTCCACCCTTTCAGGATGCCCTGCCAGGCAAGAGCCCTGAGAGTTGGTCCTACCCCTGGAGGTGGTGTCTGGGCTCCATCTCCAGACCTTCTCACTTCTTCAGTCACACTGGACTTCCTTTGGGCCTTGGGCTTGCCAGCACCAGCCTGCCCAAGGCTTTGCCCATGCTGTTCCCTGCCCAAAGCACTCCCTCCTGGCAAATGCCCTGCTCTGTCTTCAAAACTGGACCAAGTCACTGCCCCCTCCAGGAAGCCTGCCCTGGGGACAAGACCAGGCCTCCTCAGTCTCCCTCCCAGCACTCGTCCACCCCACCAGCCTGAGCAGGGCAGGCTGTGTCTGCTCTCCTTAAGCTCCCAGACCTGGTCTGGAGGAGGCCTGGTTGGTGGGACAGATGAGCCTGCTCTTCACCGCAGCGGCCTCCCCAGCTGGTGTTGCCTCTACTCAGATGGGGCTCCTCGCAGACCAACTTTCTCCCACTGGAGACAGACAATGCCTGAGGCCTGAGCTGCGGGAGGGGGAGCTGCTGAGCAGGGCTGGGCCCTGTCCTCCCCGTGAGGGAAGGTCGCCCATGGTCTGGGCGAAATCAGAGTGCACCAAGCCCCGAGCCTTGGGATCTGGACTGTGACCAGAGTCACAGCAACACCAGAATGATCACTCCTGACCGACGCTCCCCACAAGCCGGGCCCCAGGGCATCACTAGCCAGGGCAGTCACTGACACCCACAGCGGCCCACTCTTCAGCTGAGAAAACTGGAGCACGATTTGCTCAAGGTCACACAGCGGGTAGAGGAGTTGTTTTTTATGTATCTGCTTGTTTGTGGCAGTGCTGGGGATGGAGCCCAGGGCCTCATGTGTGCTAGGCAAGTGCTCTACCTCTGAGCTGCTCCCCAGATCTGAGTAGGGGATTTGAACCCCACATGCAGTCGGACAGTCAGCGGCATCCTTCGCCACTACCCTGCCTCTGTGGAGGTACCTATTCCCCAAGGGCAGGGGTGTATGGAGGAGGGGTCTTTTCTAGACATTGCATTGGCTACCACCCATTATGCCTGGTGGGGCTACATGCTTAGACCCAGTACCATCCTTGGGTCTCCTGCTTGGCACCTACCTAGACAGTGCTTGGCACACAGTAGGTGCTCGGTAAAACCACGCGGAAAACCGCATACCATGGGAAGCAATTATTTAGGGGCAACATAACATTGTGCATCACAGCTATCTCTGAAGACAGCTGACCCCTGGATCCCACCAGTTCCTGTCCAGGTGACCTTAGGCATGTTCATTAGCACCTGGAATCTCACTTGTCACATCTGTGAAACAGGGGCAATGACAGTGCTTCCCAGAGTCGTTGGAAGGTTTAACTGAGTTAAATTCGTAGTGCTGGAGCAGTACTAGGACATGGTGAGCGCCACACGAACGTCTGCTCCAGCCTCCCCTGTTCATTTGGTCTCCACTACGACCGTCCTCGAACTACAACTCCCAGCATGCAACGGGGCCCGCCCGGGCTCACGCTATCCTCGCCGCAAAGTAACGTGGACTACAACTCCCAGCGTGCCCGGCGCCCGTCAGGTCCGGGTCCGCCAGCCACCGAAGTCGGAGTCCGGCCGCACCGGCCGGTTGCTCCAAGCCGCCCTCCCCGGGAGGAGAGAGACCACCGCTCCCGCCGGGGTGGGAGGCAGGCGCTGCCCCGCCATGCTCTGCGGACTGGTCCGGGCCGCGGCCCTGAGGCTCCGGGCGTCCTGGGCACCCTGCGCGCGATGGTCTGGGAGCCGGGCGGGGGTCCCAGCCCACGTGGTGGACCTGCGCAGCGACACGGTGACCAGGCCCGGGCCGGCCATGAGGCGCGCCATGGCTGAGGCGGTCGTGGGGGACGACGACTACGGCGAGGACCCCACCGTCCGCGGTGAGCCGGGCATGCAGGCCCGGGGCGGGGGTCGTCTAGGTGACCCCGGGGCGCTGTCCATGGTGCTGGCGGGGAGGGCGGCCAAGACTGGCGCTCAGTTGACGTTCAGAGAGCACCCGCCGCAGGCCAAGCATTGCGCTCCGAGAGCCCGTTGGAAATGCAGGTCCCACGCCGGCCAGAGTCTGCATTTTAGTGCAGTATAATCCGGTGACTTGTACGCACGGTGCGTTGCCACCCAGCGGCCATGTCTAGCCAATGGTAGAACCAGGGTTTGAACCCAGTTCTTTTTCTTTTCTTGCTGCAGTACTGGGGATTGAACCCCGGGATCTCTACCACTGAGCTACGTCCCCAGCCCTTTTTATTTCTTATTTTAAGACAGGTCCAAGTTGCCCAGGCTGGCCTCAAACTTGCAATCCTCCTGCCTCAACCTCCCATGTCACTACAATTACAGGCATGTGCCACTGTGCCTGGCTTGAACCCAGTTCTTCTGACTCTAAAACCTATAACTACTGTCCTACACCCTCTGCCAAGCTCCATGAGGACAAGCAAAATCAATCTGGAAAAGGGGGTTTTCCATGAGCTGCTCCTCCCTGGGATGGGGATCTAATAATCTAAAACATGGTTTAAGGATACAGGGGCCCACAGCCCATCCTGGGCTGAGTTGCCTTTATAGTGAACCACTGCGTTGGTTCTGCTGGGCTGGGAGCAACCCTTCACTGGGCCAGGAGCAAGTCACCAGTTAAACTCCCAGGGACTGCCTGCAGGGGCAAGGGTGACTGGGACTGGTCATGCCCCCAGTAGACGCCTGCTGTTAGCAGGGATTTCACAGATGCTGAGGCATCTTACCCTGCTGTGTAAACCTGTCACCACATCAGGGCCAGGGTGGGGGAGGTGCTTGTGTTGACAGCTACCTGTGAAGGGTTCCTTGGGAGCCAGGGGTTAGGGGGAGGTGCATGGTTCCTGGGAAGGGGGACTTTCCAGAGGAGCGCTCCTTAAGGATGGTGCCCCAGGCAGGGAAGGGCATTCTGACCCCCAGGCAGCAGGCTGCAGAAGCGCGAGCAGGCTGCTGAGAAGGGGGATGTGGCTGGAGCGTAGGGTCCCAGGGGCACTTTTTTCTTGAGATGGAGCAGAGGCCAGATCATTCTGGCCTTGAATGTCATGCCAAAGACTTTGGACCTGATGCCACAGTCAGGGAAGCAATGTGGGCTTTAAAGCAGGACCCCCACCCGGGCTCCAGCTGTACCTGCCGTTCCCCCTGCAACTCCCCAGAGGCTCCCCACTAGGGGCAGAGGAAGTCGGCAGAGAAACCACAGGGCCCCACCTGCTGGGGCTGATGGGAAAGGAAGCAAGACAGGTGTGAGGTTGGGCTGGGACAGAGAGTTCAAACCACAAGAGAGTTTCAGTGGCCTGGTGGGGGAACCATGGCCTAGGACTGAGGAGCCTCCAGAGCTGGCCGTGCGGTTACCCAGGCCGCAGACTGTGCAACTGGCTAACTGTGCAGTGGGCTTCAGCCCTGCCCACTTGGCCACTCACCCCAGCCTTGGGCAGGGGGCTCACGTTTGGACAAATGTACTTTGAACTGTGCCTGTGCTCCAGCCCACGGGGGCTCTGAGGGTGATTGTTGATAGAGTTTCCCTGCCTCACCCCCTTCCTCCTAGAGCTGCAGGAAAAGGCTGCCCAGCTGCTTGGGGTGGAGCAGACTCTGTTTGTGCCCACCAATACCATGGCCAACCTCATCTGTGGTGAGTTTGACTCCCAGGTCCTCCAGTGCCTACTGCCCCTCTGTATGCAGGGCTGTGACATTCATGGACCACATTCCTGGATTTCTGCTGGGTGCAGCCAGTGGGGTGTCCTGGCAGGAGACGACGGGACATGGAGAGTGAGGTTGGCCGATCCCTGCTCCTCCCCAGCTTCTCATTCCAGGGGTGCCCTGGCCCCACAGTTCCCGTAACCACACTGTCCTCACCCCTTTAGGCCCTCCTGTGGGGTCCCTCCATCTGCCTCTCCTTGTAAGCTGCCAGTCATTAAGCACCCCTCCAGATTCCCCGTGTGCATGTGCCCTCAGTGTCTCACCAGGGCCTGGCGGCTGCTGGTACCCTGAGCTGCATAATGCCAACGTCTCCCTGCAGGAGAGGGTCTGCAGGTGGGGTCACAGGGCGTGGATGTGTGGCCCAGCATTCACAGCGTTCCATCCCAGAACTGTGTGTCCAGCACTAAGGTGTCTTGAAGGGGTGCTGTTTCCTAACTGGCATCAGGTGCTTGTGAGCTTGCTGTGGCTCTGGGGCTCAGCCTGGATGAAGCTTAGAAGGGGTACCTGGGCCCCCTAGGACTCCATGCCAAGGCCTGCCCTCCTTCTGTTTGTCTCAGTGATGGGTCACTGCCGGCACCGGGGCTCCCAGCTCCTCCTTGGGCAGGAGTGCCACCTCCACGTCTATGAGCAGGGTGGGGTGGCTCAGGTAAAAACCAGGTACCATTCCCCTGGGCCCCGGGTATCCTCTAGCCAGCACAGGTGGCTTAGGTACTGCTTCTTAGGCACCTGGCTGGACCGCAGAGTCGCAGAGAAGCTGGCAAGGAAGGTGGGAGGGAGAGCCAGGTCCCTGCTTTGCCACCAGGGGGCAGAAGCAGCTGCCCGCCTAGTGCTTGGTACCCTGCTGCCCCCTAGTGGGCACTTGGAACACTGGCACTCCAGGAAGGAGCCAGAGGCAACAGGGAAACATTTCAAAGGAAACCTGGCCAGGGGCCTATAACCCACCTCACCTGGGATGCTGTGTCCAGATGGGCAGAGCAAGGGAAAGTCCTTGAAGCCCAGAGCTGGGGAGGAGCAGGCACAGGATCAGGGTCTGGCTCCCTATTCCAGAAGATCCCTCCCAGGAGTACTGCTGGACCCCTGGACCTGCCTGATCCTTCACCCCTTCCTCACCTGCAGATTGCTGGGGTACACTCTCACTTGCTCCCAGACCTGCCCTATGGGACCCTGGACCTGGCTGAGCTGGAGAGAATGATCACTCGGGGCCTTGGGAGCCCCTATCACCCGGTCTGTGAGCTTGTGTGCCTAGAGAACACACACAGCAGCTCAGGGGGCCGGGTCCTCCCTGTCGACTACCTCCGCCAGGTAGGCTCAGCCCCGCCACTGCCCCCACCACCAGCCTGCTGCTGGCTTCCTGTGTCTTCTGAACCCTCATCTGACATGTCCTGGCACCTGTTAGTGGGCCAGCGGCTATGGGGGGTACATGTGTCGGCCCTAGGCTAAAGATGCAAAGGGGATTATTGTCCCAGTGTAGGGGCCCTAGTCCCTGGACTTGCCAAGGAGCAAAGATGTCACATATGGGCCTGTACCTGTGTGTCACACACGCTGAGCCCAGGTGCAGAGCAGCACCGAGGACCGCTGCTCTGGCCTGGACCGCTGCTCTGGCCTGGGATGTGCTCCTGGCGAGGCTGTGGAGCAAGCAGGTGTTGAGGGCGCTGTGCTCCAACGTCCCCCAGTCCTTAGCACTAGCAGGCGGGGCGAGGAGGCTGCTGCACCTGAGCTCGGCTCCCCACGTGTGTGTGGGCGCACCACCTACCTCTAAGCCCTGTGCTCCACGGGCTCCCCTCCTGGTGCCGTCATGTGCTTAAACGAAGTGAGACAGTGGTGCCCTTGGCCCTTGGTAAGTGCCCCATGAAGAAGAGCCGTTCGGGTGCAGTCCCGGTACTGCGGGAAGCCAGCACGGGCACCATGACACTCGAGCTAAGGCACCGCCGAGGCCCACGCAGCACAGTAGAACCACTCAGGTGACTCCAGACCCCTCAGTTCTTCAAGAGCCACACCCAGGGGTCTCCCAGAGACCTGCCCTCCCCCTGTCCCATTGACCTCCACCTGCACTGCACCCCCAGGTACACCTCCTGGCCCAGTCCCATGGGGCCCGGGTCCACCTGGACGGAGCCCGACTGATGAATGCAGCAGTGGCTCTGGGTGTCCCCCCGGCCCGCATCGTGGAGCACTGTGACTCTGTGTCTTTCTGCCTCTCCAAGGTGGGGAAGCCCTGGGCTGGTCTTCCAGAGGCAGATGGGGTGGGGGTGCCTTGCAGAAGGGGTTGAGTCCCTCAGCTTCTGTCCTGGGCTCCAGATGCTGCAGCATCAGCCCCTCCCCTGCCGATGGGTCAGCAGGAGCTTCCTCTCTTCCCCCAGGGCCTGGGTGCACCCGTGGGGGCCCTGGTTGGGGGATCCAAGGACTTCATCAAAGGAGCCTGGCGCCTCCGTAAAGCCCTGGGTGGGGGCATGCGCCAAGCCGGGGTGCTCGCCGCAGCTGCCCTGGTGGGACTGGCTGAGGCAGAGGAAGTGCTGCCGAGGGACCATGCAAACGCCCGGAGATTTGCCAAAGGTGCTCAGACTGCTCCCCAGCCAACCTGGGTGGGGGTGGGGGTGGATCTCCTGCAGCAGAGCCCAAGCCCCCAGCAGGTCCGCATCCTCCTAGCCTCTGGGATCCCGAGGTTTAGCCACTGAGTCTCTAGGGTGAGACCCTGGTCAACTGGTCTCATCAGTCCTGCTCTGTGCAGTGCCTGATGCTTGGAGGGGCTCAGTGCAGTCAGGAAGTATGGTTCTCTGCAGAATCAGAGGGTGACATCTCACTTGGGTCTTTCATCCATTAACTGAGTCCTCCCAGCAATCCCATGATGAGCCTCTTCAGCAGTAAGGAAACAGGCCTGGAGGGGTCAGCTGATCTGTCTAAGTTCACATGGCTAAAGCAGTCAAGTCCCTGTGATCCCAAAGGCCACGTCAGGACTCCGTCCTTTTCTCGCATGGCAGCTGTTTGCCCCTCTACCTTCCCCAGGTGGTGGGGCCATGGTGGGGTCCTGGGGTGGGGCTCTACTCACAGCAGACCTGGCCCAGGACTCCAGGCCCTGGCATCGCCCATCTGCACTGTGGATCCTGCTGCCGTGGAGACCAACATGGTGCTGGTGAAGGTGGACGGGCTGCCCCCCGCGGAACTGTGCCAGCGCCTGCAGGCCGTGAGCACCGATGAGGTGGCCCAGACTGGCCATGCTGTGCGTGTGCTGCTATTTCCCTGGACGGAAGAGTCTGTGCGTGCCGTGTGGCACCGTGATGTCTCCGCGCAGGACACGGACCTGGCACTGAGGAAGTGGGAGTTTGTGCTGAGGCAGCTGGGGCCCTGAGGATGGGCCCTGGGCCCTGGCTGGGATTGAAGTGGGGAGTGGAGGTGCCCCAAGCCTCTGGTCTACGAGTGCAGGCCAGCCCTCTCTGGAGGAAGATGACTCCTCCAGAGCCTTCAGTTCTGCATATGTGATGTCCCCACTCAATCAGAAACAACCAGGCCAGGGATGGGACAAGATGTGACTGAAAATCAAGAGGAAAAACAGATAAAAGAAATAGACTCTTACATGATCATGATAATGGCATCGTTATACACAGGCTTTAAAATAAAATATTTAAGAAATTATAAGGCAAGATCGGAGAGAACTTGAGATTATAAGACTATATGGAAATTCTAAAACTGAAAAATGTAATAAATTAAGAACTCAGCCAGGCACGGGGGCACATGTCTGTAATCCCAGCAACTCTGGAGACTGAGGCAGGAGAATCACAAGTTTGAGGCCAGCTTCAGCGAATTAGCAAGACCCTGTCTCAAAATTTAAAAAAAAATAATGGGGGGCTGGGGATGTAGCTCAGTGGTTAAACACCCCTGGGTTCAATGTCTGCCCCCCCCCAAAAATTCAGTGTGTAAGTTTGACCACAGATAAGACGTAGCTCAAGAGAGAACCGTGGAAGAGGAAGAAAAAGCAGGAAAACATTCTGCAGGAACAGACACAAAAGACATTCTGTGAAGAGTAATCTAATTGGAAAACCCTGGTGAAACTGACCAAGAACAAGAGAGGAGGTACAGATAGTTTTTGATAATATAAAAAGAATGAAATTTAAATTGCCCACACTATGCCCAAGAATGACCCCATTAATACTTGTGTATACTTCATTCTGGATCTGCATGTGTGTACGTGTACGAATCTGTGTGAGTGGAGAAGGGAGATCTGTGTGCTGGCTTGCCATCACTGAAATAATTATCTGAGCTAATCAGCTTATAAGGCAAAGAAGCTTATTTGGGCTTCCAGTTTTGCAGCTCCCGTTCATGACTGTTTGGAGCCATGGCACGGCAGCCCATTGTAGCAGAAGCCTCTACCACCTGGATCTTTTTTTTTTTTTTAGTACTGGGGATTGAACTCAGGGACACTCCACCACTGAGCCACATCCCCAGCCCTATTTTGTATTTTATTTAGAGACAGGGTCTCACTGAGTTGCTTAGGGCCTCGCTAAGTTGCTGAGACTGGTTTTGAACTCTCGATCCTCCTGCCTCAGCCTCCCAAGTGCTGGGATTACAGGCATGCGCCACTGCGCCCGGCTCCACCTGGATCTTTGGGGGACACCTAAGATCCAACCATAGCATTAGAAAGCTCTCAATAGGAACCCAGGAGGAGACTGGCTTTGGAAAGAGTGCCCAGTTGAGACCCGAAATGAAGGTGGCTAGGAAGCTTCCAGACACAGGCACAGTGCTCAGGAGGTGGCCAAAGACACACATGCGGGAGACCGCAGCATGGTGGACATCTTGGCTTGCAGTGAGCATGTGCAATGGGAAACGAGCAGGGGCTGCCAAGGACCATCCCTGGTTCCCGCCACCCCCTAGACAATCCAGATCTGCAGCCTGGAGATCCAGTATCCGGGCTCTCCAGGGCCCCAGAGCTGCTCCTTCATGCTTGAGGAGGAAGTAACTCAGAGAATCACAAGAAGCCAGCACCCACCCCTGCCATCGCACATCTGCACTGCTGTGGGACAGCTCACTGTTGCTATGCAACAACCCCCCCTCAACACAGCAGCACCTTCAAGTGACAGTAATCCACTACTTATGGTTTCTGCGGGTTGGGAATCAGGAAGTAGGGAGCTGAGAGGTCCTGTCTTGGATATTTTCCTGAGGTGGCAGGCAGGACATCAGCTGGACCGCACCATTGGACAAATCTGCTTCCCTGGTGGCTCACCCACGTGGCTGGCACATTGCAGCTGGCTTTGGTGGAGGCCTGGGTGCCTGCCTCTGCTCAGGATACTGGGGCACCCTCACCACACCACTGCCCCCCAGCACCAGCAACAAAGAGATGGAGTGTTATGGCTTGGATATAAGGTGTCACCCCAAACCTCCCGGGTTAATGCCGGAATGTTCCGAGGTGACGTGGTTAGATCATGAGAGCCGTGACCTAGGCACCTCTTCTTAGTTTAAATGGTGGTAACTACAGGCAGCTGGGATACAGCTGGAGGAGACGGGTCCCTGGGGAGTGCCCAGAAGGGTGCATCTTCCCTGCAACCCATTCCCCTCTCTCTGCTTGTTGGCTGTCAGGAGAGGCGCCGTCTCCCCCTGCTGCAGCCCTTGTGCCTTGTTCTGCCTCATCTCGGGCCGAACGGTGGAGTCAGCCGACCAGGGGCTGAGCCTCTGAAACTGTGAGCCAAAATAAACATTCCTCCTCTAAGTTGTTCCTGTCGGTATTTGATCACAGTGACAAAGATGGCTAACAAATGGCCGGAGCTGCAGTGCATGGTGACTTCACACATGACGCCTGGGTCAGTCCTGACTCAGTGTGGCTGAGGCACACCAGGGTCCCTGGGGCCATCGTGAGGCTGGCTCCCACACCCGAGGATGCTGGATGGGGTGGGGTCTGAGCCTCCAGACTCACAGCTCAGGCCGTGGTCAGGCATGAGTGGCATCAGAGGAAGGGAGCCAGCTATAGGATGGAGTGGACGAGCACATCTCAGGGAGGCAGGGAGGCAGGCAGTGCTGGACCATGGCTGACCCAGGGCTTTACTGGGTGTGAGGAGGGACAATGTCCATGCTGGAGGCAGGGATTCCTTGCAGGCCTGGCATGGGCTGTGGGAGCAGAGGACTGCCATGCTCTCCTGCCCTCCCCCGCCCCGTGCCCGGAGTCATGCGGCACCATGTCAGCCGGTCACGGGTCCCTGTCCTCAGCAACCCTGAAGCAGCACTGACCCTTCCCTGCGGCACTTACCTGCCTTCTCACCTGGCCACACACCTGGCCACCCAGGGAACCATAGAACAGGTGAACCTCAATCACCACAGGGACTGGCCCCCCAGAGCAGGGGACTCACATGTCCTGGCTAAGCCCCATGCCCACCCGCACACACTGCAGGCCACATACACATCCTTAAGCAATTCTGGGGCCCCTGCAGCCACCAGTGGGGGTATTCCTAGTGTCCTCGCCCCAGAGACCAAGCCCATCTGCAGCCAGAACCAGTTTAGCCCATCTGCTAAACTCACACCCCCAGCTCCCCAGCAAACGCAGGGGCCAAGGGGAGAGGCTCCAAAGTCTTTCCTGCTAAGAAAGAGAGCTGCCCAGACCCAGCCGCAGGCCCAGCTCCTCCCAGCCCGTGCCCACCTGGGAGAAGGAGGCCCTTGTCTGCAGGGGACATTGCTGGGTGTGTAACACACAAGCACACAGGGCATCTCTGGCTGGATGGGGACAACCATGTGGGCAGACACACAGGACGTCACTGGACGGACAGGCACACACACACCCTGGTAGCGGTGCTTGTTCACCCTCATACCGAATGTGAGACGTGGGTGAGTATGGCCTACTTTGAAAAATTCTAGGAAAAATATACAGAGCTCATTCTGCACAGAGCACAGGCTGGTTTATTCAAGGACAAATGGGCTCAGTGTTCCTGCAGGGAGTGGCCTGTGGAAACCACGGGAGGAAGGGAAGCCCCCACTCAACTTCCCGGTTCTTTGTCCTCGGGAGGCACTGCCAAATCCGTGCCAGCTCCACGTCCCCAGGAGCAATAAAGGATGAATAGGGTGGGAGACCAAGTCTGTAAAGGTGTCATGTCCCCTAGTACACAGCCCAAAAGGCAGGAAGGCCCTGCACCTGGAATGGGCCTTCCAGGACCTTCCCCTGGGGCCCCTTTTCCTGCATCTGCCCAACTGTCCACCTGCATAGAAATGTGCCTGCCCCTGCCTGTGGTTCAAGATGACTCAGGTGGGGACTGGCTGACCTGGTCCTCACATGCCTCCTCCTTGGACCAGCCTAGGCCTGCGAGCAAGCCCTACCCAGCTGAGCCTCCGCCTACTGTCCAACAAGTCCACAGCCCAAACTCCAGGCCTGGCCTCTGCCACCCTGGGCAGCCCCAGCCCCTCGGACTGAGAAGCCCCTTCATCCAGGCCAGCCACAGGGCAGGCTAGGCACAGCGCCAACCCGCCCCACCCCATCCCACACACGGTGAGACGCCCCGCCTTGGCACAGCACTCCCCACCCCCACCCTGCCCTCTGGGACCTCCACATCAGTCAGTCAGGCTGCCTCCAGGGCTCGGCAGTTGTAGGCATTCCCAGGCTTCTGCAGAGGGGAGGGTCAGGACCCAGCAGGAGCAATGGCCTGCAGTGTATGTCCACCTGGATGCACGCACGGAGTAACCCACCTGGTGGGAAGAAAAGAGAGGGGTGAGGCACATGGGGCAAGAGCGGATCCTCCTGTGCCTACAAACTAAAGGGACCTCAGCCTTGTCCTCGCTCTCCTCCCCACCAACCCTGCTCTGGAGCATGAGGACAGAACAGAGGCCTGGGGGTCCCACCAACCTACCAGAACATGGGGTTCCGCCCTCGGCTCCTGAGCGATCTGGCCTCCTTCTCTGGCAGCAACACAGGGTGAAAGCTAACCACTGCACAGGGCCGTGAGGGCTGGGGAGCGGGCGCACTCAGGCCATAGTTAACACACACCTGTGCTCTCTGAAGCCAGCCCTCATCAGGACTGTCCCAGGTCCCTAGGAACATGGGCAGCTGAGGGCAGCACAGCAAGAGTGATGGGAGTGCCAGCCATACCCTGAGAGGCAAGAGCACCCCCAGAGAACCCAGGACCCAAGGTACCCCTACCCAACTGCCACCAGAATCCATGTGGCCTTGGGGCCCCAGCCTCCTCTGTCCAGACACTTTCCTTGTCTCTAAGAGGAGGTACTCCAATTAGTATCTGAAGAGCACAACAGCGTGACTGGGCAGGGAGCTTCCCCAGTGTCCCCCCTCAGGGTGGCTTCCAGGCCAGGAGTCTAGCCAGGCCTATGGAATGGGACTCCCGGGAGAGTGGGTGGCCAAGGGAAGCCACCCACCCACCACCTGCCGGGGCTCAGATGACCACAGAGTGGGGAGCACCCGGGGGCCTGCTCAGGCGGAGGGCTCGGGCGACTGCCAACAGGAGGGTGCCACTGAGTGTCTCCAAGGCGCAGGAGCCCCAGGCCAGGACCATGGACCAGCCGAAGCTGATGCGGACGCCCTGCACATGCTGCCGGCCGTACTGGCGGGCGGTCTCCGCGAAGGCCAGGTGCGAGTAGCTGATATAGACGCTGACCCCCGCCAGGGTTAGGGCACCTGGGGAGAGAAGGGGCAGGTGGCTGCTGAGTGAGGTGCCTAGGGACAGCCCCTGGCCCATGGGTCCTGCAGACAGAGCTGAGCAGGCCGCTCACCACCCCAGCCCTCTGCTCACCACCCCAGCACTGACCGAAACTCCGCAGGGCCCTCTCTCCCAGACACCACCTTGCCTCCCCTTCTTACAGTGCTCATGGGGGAGCACGGGGAGAGCTGGCCCCTGGGTGTGATATTCCTGTCCATAGCTGACCCTCAGCCCTGCAAACCAGGAGCTGGTGCCAATACCGGCTCCAGCAGGGCCACTCTGGGTGGCTCCCGGAAGTGACACGCAGGAGTCTGGAGTGGCCCTGAGCAAGGTGGCTGTGGGTGCCCTTCAAGCCACCCTTGCCCCTTTGAATTCTACCCCCTCGGAGTGGCGCACCCTCTGCCCGGGAGGCTGGAGCGCCCTGGGTCTCCCAGGAGCTGCCTCCAGACCCCCGGCCTGCACTATGCCTTTGTTCAAGCACAGCACACAGCACGGAGGTTCCTGTCAGCACCCCCCACCCAATTCCTCCCCTCTGGGGCTTCCCAAGGTCCTCTTCATTGGATCCTGGACACTCACAGACTCTGACCCTCGTCAAGGTCATAGCTGACATTTTGATTATTCCCAATTCCATTCTCAAGTGAAGGAGACCTTGACCTCCATGTTGGTCTCCTTGGCCTCTGGCCAAAAACAAGGCCGATGGTTCCCCCAATCTCAGCTTCCAGCAAGGCCCCCATCTGCTCCTGACAAAGGTCTACCAGAAGCCAGAGTCCCCTGGGGAGGGAAGCAGGCCTGTCCAGAAGGAGACCCCAGCCCCATAAGGTCTGGTCTTTGTGACCATGACAGAAGACCCAACACACACCTGACCCCAAATGACAAAGGCCATTGAGGACTGACCCCAAGAAGTCACCAGCCCCACCTTCAGTGACAACCAGCCTAGGCAGGTGGGGGGTCTGGTAGCTGGGGTGGACAACACCGAAAGCAGTGAAGAGGACCTAGGACCAGTTTCCTTCTGACCTTAGAGAATCCTGGGGCCCCTCAGAGCCTCTTAGTTGTGTGTGGGCCCTGGGTGAGTACTGGGCCCAGTGCCCAGCACACAGTTGGCTGCTGTTAATTAGGTTTGGGCCTAGGCTGGGGTCAATGGCAAGGGCCCTGATGCCCTTGCTCACCCCAGTCTGTGCCAGAACCCTGCCTCCTCCCCTGCTCCTCCCACCAGGACAGTCTGGGTCTGAGAGATGAGCAGGGGGGGCAGACCACAGCCCCAGCACCATCTGTCCCAGCAGAAGGTCCTGGAGTCACTGAGGGAAGACTCTGGTGTTGCCCTGCAGGCAGATCCCAGTCAGAAGCTCTGCTGCCACTTCCATCCCCCGGGGCTCCCAGGCTCAGTGCAGCCCGGAGGGTACAGGATGGGCAGGGGCACAGGGAGGCGGAGCCCCCCTCCCAGGATCTGCAGTCCCAGCTGGCTCCCCCAGGGACCCTGGACTCACCCCCCAGCAAGAAGTAGCAGCCAGTGAGTAGCAGCAGAGGGACACTCCGAGCCAGGGAGCCGAGCAGGCCGCAGACCCAGCCGCACACAATGAGGATTAGGCTCAACGGGAGGACCACCATGACGGCTCGGTGCAGCGCTGTGGGAGAGGGGGCTCAGGTGCAGGTGGACGGGGACCCTGCCCCCAGGAAGGTGGACGCCAGCCTGCCTGGAGGACTGTGATGCACTACTTCACAAGCTCAGGCCAGGGTGGGGGTGGGTTGAGCTGATGCCTGTCTCCATGGCAATCACAGGACCCTCCCAGTGTCACCCCTCCTCCTGTGCGGGCTTCCTGAGGGAGGCGGGTACCCTCCCCACCCCCACTCTCAGGTCTCTCTGGGACAGCAGACATGTGCCCACCAAACCACCAGGTGGGAGACGTGTGCCGGGCTGACCGACTGTCCATCTGGAAAGGTAAAGGAGAGTCCAAACGGGACCTCCTGAGCCCCAGCAGCTGCGTCGGGCTCAGAGCTGCCTGCTGCCCCGACATCGAGGGGCCGGCTGTTACCCCTGAGGGAACGAGGCACAGGGAGGGCAGGCAGGCTGGAAGACGAGCCTGTGCGAGGAGCCAACTGGACAGCAGAGGCACTATGGACGGCAAGGTCCCCTGGGAACAGCAGGCCACTGGAAGCAGTTCGGTGTGGGCTGGGTGGGGTGGCTTCGGTCCCAGCCCTGCCCAGAGAATCGGGGCGATGGCAGAGATGGCCTGCCAGGACTCACAGAGCAGGTGCTGCACTGAGGGGGAGACGTCCAGGCCCTTGATGGCGAAGGGGTCAATCAGGGGTACACAGCTGTTCTGCCCTGGAAAACCCAAGTGCAAAGCAGGGGCTGGTGACAATGGGCATCCAACAGCCCCCAGAGTCACACAGACACACCGTGGCCATGGGAGCCTGATGGAATCTCTCCCCTGGAACTTGGAGCTGGGACTCCGAATGGGGTTAGAGGCCCAAAACCTCATTTGGTTTATTTTATTTTATTATTTTTAATGTGGTGCTGGGGTGGAGCCCAGGGCTTCCTGCAGGCCAGGCAAGCGCTCTCCCGCTGGGCCACATCCCCAGCCTCGTTTGGTTTCTTTTAATGGACAGGTCCTAGCTGTGTGGAAGTGCGTTTAAAACCTCTAGCACTCCAGACAGGCTCCCCTCTGGACTGCCCAGTGCCAGGTCCCTGAGACACAAGGCAGGAGGAAGGCCAGACTCTGCCCAGCAAGGAGAAAGAGGCGGGCAATGGGCTCCATGACGCAGGTCCTGGGGGCTCTGACTCACACGCATGCACATGGACATAATGCCCATGCGTGCGCACACACACCCGCGGTCAGTCCTTCCTCCCCATCACACACACACACACACACACACACACACACACCGGTGCTCACTCAGCCACAGGCATGTGCACACGGCACACACACGGCACACACGCCTTCTGCCCATGTGCCTGCTCACACAAGTTCCCACGTTCACACACTCATTCACACACACGCTCCCCGTGCTCACACGGCCCCAGCCACCCTGGCGCCCACCCTGTGCAGCAGAAACCCCAGGTGGCCCCAGAGTGGTGAGGTGGGGGCTGAGGGTCCCCGGCACCCTAATCAACAAAAACAACTGGTCACTTGGGGGAAGATGGTGGCCTTTCCAGAGGCTCCCAGCCACCCACATCTGGGCTTCCCACACCCCCTCCCAGTCCGTCCCCCCAACCCCGCACCCCCCAGGAAGGCCACCGAGCAGTGGCAGCTGAGGGTGCTGAGCGGGCAAGCCGCCCCTGCTCACCCTCTGACCTGCCTCCTCCATGAGGACGGTCAGTTTCCTCCCCAGGTTCCAAGACTTGGAGGTTGAAGAGGGACAAGGTCCAGAATTACCCAGCGAGTGTAACAGGGCCACGGGCACCTTGGGGTGACCTGCCATCTCCCATCTGGTGGGCCACCCCGACTCTACCCAAGGCAGGCTCCAGAGGAAGTGCTCGAGGTCCTCGTGGGGCCGCACAATGCCAGCCCCACTTCCCACCCCTGGCCCGCTGCCCGTGGTGTGGCCCTGAGAGTCCCTTCCCCTCCACAGCCCAACTGTCACCCAGAAGTTTGAGGGGGTCGAGGGCGACGGGGAGGGAGCCTCGAGACGCCCTGCGTGACAGCCTGGCCTGGTGGCCCAGGGGCGTCGGACCGGCCCTAGGAGGGGAAGGGCAGGGGCGTCGGGTTGCGCTCACCTTCGCAGGTGCGCCAGAGCCCCGAGTGCGACGAGAGCGGCTGGGCGCGGCCAGTGCGGTCGCCGGTGTCCGCCACCTCCAGGAGGTACCAGTAGTCGCTGGCGACCGCGGCGGCCAACAGTGCGAAGCTGAGCAGCGCGCTCAGGGCGGCGGCCAGCAGCAGCGCGCCCAGCCCGGCCATGGCGAGGGAGCCCGGGGAGAGCGGGCGGCGAGGCTGGAGCGCCGGGGCGCGGGCTGTGGGCGGCGCGGGAGGCGGGCAGGGGCCGGGGAGCAGGGCGCCCCGAGAGCCGCGGGGGGCGTGGCGTGGGGGCGTGGCGCGGAGCGGGCTGGAGGGTCCCCGAGGTCCAGGGCTCCTCTGCGCGGATCTGCTTTTCTGCACGCGCGGCTGGCCACGCGGTGCGGTTTTGCAGGGAAACTGACGCTCTGTGGTCGCCAAGTTTGTCCCTAGGAGGAAGGAGGAAGAAGTCGCAAGGCCTGCGGTAGCAGTGGAGCCACACACCCGGGTGCAAATCCCAGCGTCCCCAAGAGCGGCCACAGGTGCTCGGCATATTTCTTAGTCTCTAGACCTCAGGTTCTTTGGCAACAAAGTGGACATATGCCCGCTTGACCCCGCTGCCCCGCGAGTGAGGGATGAGGGTCAGCCTGCGACCTGCCCCAGGAAGCTTCTTGGCAGTTTCGCACCCAGAGCTCCTGGAAGCATCTGAGCCTGGGAAGGAAGGTGCCTCAGCTGCGCACTGGCCCTGCTGGCCCTGGAATCCTGGTCTTAATCAGTCCTGAGGACTAACCACGTGGGGTCGGTGGAGTAGTCAGGGTGGGGCTTCCGGAATTCAAACCTCCCTCCGGACTGGCTTCTGTTTGCAAACACCACACCTGGCTACTTACTCCACTCAGCTACTTACTAAGCTGCATAAAGAACCTTCTAGAACAGGTGTCAGGTGGTAGTGGGCACAGGAGGCAGAGGAGCCACAGAGTCCCCCACACAGGAGCCAGCTCTTATGGGGACCCAAGCATGGGCAGTGGCACTGTGGAGAGGGCAGGCCAGATTGAGTGGCTTTCCCTGGGTGGCTGCCCCTCAGCTGCCCCTCAGGGCAGGGCATGCGGAGAAGGGAGAGGTTGAGGTTGGTGGCTTCACTGACTGTGCCCCTTCCTGAGTGCAGCAGCTGCATGACTCATGGTCAACCCAAGCCTCTGGCTCCAAGCGTTTGGGCCATTTTTTCTCTGACCATGCTCATGTTGGTCTGTGGACCATGGACAAGAAGTAAAAGCAATTCCACCGAAGTTATTGAAACAATACTTCAAAAGGAATTCAGAGTGGCATGGAGTTGTTCTGGTGTTGTGTGGACCGTCCATCCTTCCACAGGCCGCACGGAAGACTGATCCCCCACTGGATCAGCTGAGGGGCCGCTGTGCTGACAGACCCTCGGGCTGGAGCTGCCCTGCCCCCATGCCTCAGCTGTGGAGCCGTGTGGACCCAGAAGGCGGAGAATTTAACAGGTGCGCAGAGAGCCACAGCCTCCAACGGCAGGAGTGAGAGGGGAGGAGTGGGCAGCCTCTCCTGCTACCAGGGCCTCCTTCCACCCTGCACTCCGATGACAGGGGGAGGAAGAGTGAAGAATGAAGGCTCGACGTTCCCCAGCAGTTACAGTCCACGTGGCTGTGGCTGGGTCAAAACCTGCCCGTGTGTGTGCGAATTGACCACTTGGACGGAACTAGAGGAAATGTTTTGTCTTGTCACGTCTCCTCCCGGGAAGCCGCCTGACCCTGAGCTGAGGAGGTTGGGAAGGATCACTGCTCTTGCACCCACCACAGCTTGGGCAGGAAGGGATGCAGTGTCAGGGCCAGGACTGTGGTACCCAGGGGGAGGTTCCAGCAGGAGGAACCCAGGCCTCGCATCTGTGGCCTTCACACTGCAGGGCTGGAAGATGGCCAGTCGGCAGTCCACACCACTCTGCTTTCAGACCTGGGTTCTGGGTTTAAACCCAGATGAGCAGCTGGATTCGACTGCCCCCGGACAGCAGGCGCCCATCCTTGAGGGGCCACCTGATGAATCCTGCCAGCGTACTTCCCTTGAAGTGGACCCAGTTATGCCCAGGCCCGCTCAGGCTGAAGAGGAGCTGCTTTAGACCGACCCTAACCCTTCCATTTTCCTCTTCCCCCCATCAGTGAGGACCCCACTCTGGCAGACACCAAGCCTCTCCCAGCTCTTCAAAGCCAGCATCAGACCACCACTGTTGAAATCAGAGGCAGGAGCCGGCTCATGACGGGGACATTCCAATTTTCAATGACAAAAATAAGGCCGCATCTAAGCTTCTGTTCTTTTAGGCCAATTTAACTACCTGGCACCATGGCCACAGGTGGGAGGAACGGGATTCCTGGCCCCTCCACAGCCATCTGGCAGGCAAGCCTTCTGCTCCAGAACGACCAGCTACTGTCCCCACTCGGGACAGGAAGCAGCTGAAACCGTGGGCTAAATTACCCTCAGAGCAGCTCGGCATCAGCTCCACGGCAACTGATTTCACTGCGCGTGGTGGGCATCCTGCAGAAGAAAATGACCCTCCCTGAACTGCCCTCCCAGCGCCATCTCACCCGCTCAGGGCAAAGGTGAGCCCGTTCACCCTGGCAGGCTGATGGCTCTGTTCTAGTCCACATGGAACATTCCAAAGGGTTCTGACATGGCAGGAGTAGGTTGGAAACACTTGCCTTTGTGTTTTACGTGGATGTGGCCATGACTGGGGACAGCACAGTGGTCTCCTCCCCTTGCAGTACTCCGGTCTGGGAGGCTCCAGCTCCGGGAGGCTGCCTGAGAGCTCCTAGGGCGCTGCCCTTCCCCACACCTGCAGGCCCAGTGCGCTGGACATTTCTTCCCCCAGCAGCTGTCCCCGCCCTGGCCCTTCAGCAGCCTCCCACTGGGCTTGGGCCACAGAGCGCTCAGTGAGGCCTTTTCCTGATGCCAGGAGGCAGTTAATCGCGCTTGCCTGGAGTCCCGGCTCATGCCGCCCCTCAGGGCTCTCTGGCCTTCTTTCCTACCTTCAGAAAACAAGGAGAAGCCCTGAGGACCCCAGGCAGGAGAAAGGTCTCTGGGCTCCAACTCCTGGGTGTGGTGCCGGCATTCAGTGGGTGTCCAACAAATATTTAAGTGACTGAATGAATGAATGTCACCACTCGGGAATTAGGTGGAAGCTGCTCCAAAGGCCAAGGCCTGGGTTTGGTCCCATCCAGTGGAAACATGCAGATACCTGGACCAAGCCCAGTGGGAAGAAAACCCCCAGCTCAGCTGGTCCTCCGCTCCGTTCAGAGTGAGATTCACCCCGAGCAGACAGGAAGCCCTTCACTGGGGAAGACTGGCTTGGAACAAGCTTGCTGCCCAACCCTCTTCCCAGCTCAGACATCCCGTGCATAGATGTCCTGTCGCTACGGTGGGGGAAGTAGGGAAACTGAAAGCTGGAGTGCTCTGTACCATCTGTACAACTTCCTTCATTTCAAAATAAAGTTTTGTACAGTGAAACTCAGTGGAAGCCTTGGGGAGGCAGGTTTCAGTTCCCTAAAACCACAGTACTCTGACAACTGAAGCCATCTGAAAGTGGACAGGGACACTTTTTAGCCCAACCTCTTCCCCTGGAGTCAGGCATTTGACCCCAGCCATACCAGAGCCTGGCAGTGTCATCTGGCCGTGAGGGCCCACCTCTGGGCTGGGACTGCCTGGGTTTGAGCCCCAGCCGAGTGCATACGGGATGCAGACTCCCGGACGAGCTTTTTGGATTGTTTGTGCTTCCTGCCTCCCTTTCCCCAGTTCTGGGGATGGAACCCAGGGCCTCACGCATGATGCCAAGTGCTCGCCACTGAGCGGCATCTCCATCCCACTGGTACTCCTTTCTCAGTGAGCACAACTGCAGCCTGGTCACTCTCCAGGCAATGGTGTCCCCTAGTTCTGCATCTGACACGTCAGTCTCCCACAGCAGGAGGGCCCGGCACTTTATTTTTCACAATGCCTTGCAGTTTCCACTCCCTGGAGACAGGAGAGAGTTCTGAGGCCCAGTGGGGCTGTGGGGGCTGCAGCCTGGCAGCCTGAGATCAGCCTGTGGCTTCCCACCCACCTTCCCAGACACAACCCGACCCCAAACCAACAAGTGAGCACCTCACTGGAAGGTGAGGCGGCTGCCATCAGTTAAGGGCCTGAGGCTTTATTAACACATGTTGATCAAGCTTCGGATACTGGTGGTCATTAAGGTCTGGTGATAAATGTGCTTCAGGAAATAAGCTTCCAGGGGCTGGGCTGTGGCTCAGTGGGTAGAGCGCTTGCCTAGCACATGTGAGGCACTGGGGTTGATCCTCAGCACCACAGAAAAATAAATAAAATAAAGGTATTGTGTCCATCTACAACTAAAATAAATAATTTAAATTTAAATTAAAAAATAATAAAAAGAAAATAACCTTCCAGCAGAGGGAACCTGTGTGGTGAGATGGACAGGGGACCGGCCACAGCTTGCCAGGACTGACCGAAGAGGGCACTTGCAGCAGAGGAACAGGATGGACACTTTTTCTCATCCTACAAAGCCATCTGGAAGGACCGGTTATCAAAGTCTCCTTTTATAGATGGGCACAAATATCAGAAATAGGCAGCTCAGGTGAACGAGGCAGGAGCGCTTTTTCCTCTTAACAAAAACCACTGCAATATTCTCCAAGTTTCCAGGGAAAAACACACCTCACTCTCTCTCGCTGAAATGGGCAGAAATAATTAAATCTCGGGGACATTTTCTCATGGCCGTGTGTATACACTCAGAATGAGTCTGCACCAGGCCAATGGGTGCCTGGCTCTCACAGAGCACAGGGCCGCCTGCTTCTCTGCCAGGACTCTCATCCCTCACCAACCATGCTGGGGCAGGAGAGCTTGGCTGGCAAAGGGGGGATTACCACAAAAGAACAGGACGTTAAAAGGCCAGCAGGGTCTGCAGCAGTCAGAAATGACAACCCAGACGGCCTCCCGAAGTCTCCAGTGGGACTGTCACTACCCACCCTGCTGCCTGGCTTCTTGAGGGCGAAACCAACCAGCATCTCACTACCAGGCTTCAGGGACGCAGCGGCCCAGCAGGCACAGCACCACACCAAACAGCTTCAGATGACTCAGGCCACTGCCCTTCTCACTGGTGGAATGACAGCAGGTGCCCTCGGGCTCACAGCTGTCTCATGGGGCAACAGTTTCAGGAAAAACCTTCTCTGGAGTCTCCAGACCCACCTGAAGAGGTTCCACCGTGTAACGTTCACTGCTGGTTGTGGGAGGGCAGGGGGATAGGTTGCCAAGAGGCCATGGAGACACTCGGAGATGGGATGAGATACAAGGCTTACTGAAAATACTCAAGGGGGGACAGTGGTGGCAGCTGGACAGACGCTGGCCAGGCAGTCTGGTGCCCCTCCAGGTCACATCTCCTATCCCTACAAGGCTTTGTTCAGGGACAGCTGCCCAAATGAGCACTTTCTGCTCCACAGTGCTCTGATCCACACCAGTTATCACAGGGAGTGGCTTCAGAGGCCAGGGCACAGTGGCCACGCCTGTAATCCCAGTGACTCGGGAGGCTGAGGCAGGAGGATCGCAAGTTATGGCCAGTCTCTACGGTTTAGCAAGACCCTGTCCCAAAATAAAAATAAAAAAGGGCTGGGGATGTACCTCAGTGGTGGAGGGCCCCTGGGTTAAATCCCCAGCACCGGAGAGAGGAGGCGAAGTCAGTCTACAGAAGCAGTGACATCATTAACGGGCTTAGCCTCCTTTGTTCCTTCTATGACCAGCATCCCAAGGAGCAGCTGTCCTGGTGTGTGTGCAAGAAAGCAGCTTTCTACGGTAACACTAACTTGCCCTGGTTCTCAGCACACCTGGAGAAAGCCTGTGTCCTTCAAGATAACGTATCTGCACACTGCGGCCCAGGCGGCTCTTGTTCTTCCCTTAACCTAGTAGGTTTTGGGAATGGAAAGGGGCATTCAGGGACATGTGTTTTACTGTCCCCCTTTTCTTGACTTCATCCTTTCTCTTTGGTACTTGGGATTGAATCTACGGGCTCTTTATTACTAAACTATAGTCTATCTTTTTTATTATTTTGAGACAGGATCTACTAAGTTGCCTAGGCTGGCCTTGAACCTGGAATCCTCCTGCCTCAGTCTCCTGAGTGGCTGGGATTAGAGGTGTGCACCATCATGCCTGGCTGTCTCACTTTTCTTTAAGGATGACATAACTGGTCTCCCTGAGGCCTTAGGATGGCTTTGGGCTTCCTTTTTTAAAAATGACACCAAGAATCAAAGCCAGGGCCTTTAACGTGCTAGGCAAGTGTTCTGCCACTGAGCGATATCCCCGGCCCTTTTTAAATTTTTTTATTTTGAGACAGTTTCGTTAAGGTGCCCAGGCCTGCCTTGAACTTGCAGTCCTCTGGCCTCAGCCTCCTGAGTAGCTGGGATTATAGACCCAGGCCACTGCCCCCATCTTGGGCTTACTTTAATTGCAGTTTATGATCTGTGAAACAGTAATTTAATAAAATTTTTAAAACTACACAGTGAAACATTAGGAAGGGTGAGGGTTTTGCCTCAATTCCCCTGACAACACAAAACGCATGTATCTAAAGAAAAAAAAAAAAAAAAGGGCAGGAGCAGCACAGGGGTGAGGAATGAGGACCTGCAGCTCAGAGCACCGGGCTCCAAGCCAGGCCAGGAGGGTCCCAGAAACTCTCCTGCTACTATTGGCTGAACTCCACTTCGTCCATGCTGGGGCTGAAGCTCCGCATCGCTGAATTGATGACCCTATAAGATTATAAACCACACAAACAAGCTACTTATTTAAAAAGCAGACACAACCAGTTTCCTTGAGAAAGGTTTTTCAGTCCATTTTTAAAAATTAATTTATTCCATCACCCTGCAGGAGGAGTCACACTGGAAGGACAGGTGGGTCAGGAGAAGCCCGGGGGCTCACAGGTTACTGGAAACACCGAGACCAGCAGCTCCGTCCGCCGGCATCTGCCCATCAGGTCTAGCCACAGGGACGCTGCCCTCTTCCTCCCCGCTCTCACCTCCAAGCCCAGGGCTCAACAGAGCAAAAGCCACCCTACGAGGGAGAGGGGCACAGTGGCCGTGATGGGCAGCACCACTGTGCAGGCAGAGGGCGCTGATGCCACTTCAGGAGAAAACAAAACTCAGTCTAAACTTCTGATTTCAAAATTTTGGCATTCTCCCTGCTAGGGTACTGCTGAGAGTTCCACAGAAAGGCAGTAATGACGGGGACATCCCTGGGACCAGGTGGCCCCAGCAAAGGTTCACTCCAAGGTAGCCAGCTGCTCCATAGCACGCCGGACTGTCTTGGCAGTCTCTTCAAATTCTTTCTGCTTGCTGTTGGTTTCCTTTGCCTAGAAATGAAAAATAAGTGCACTTAAGCGGGGCCTGGGGCTCAGCAGCAGAGCACTTGCCTACCACGCTGAAGACCCTGGATTCTCCCCAGCACCACCGAGAAAGAAAGGGGAGGGCGGGGAGAACAGACACATCCGTATGAAACTAGCACTCTCAATCACGCTCTGCAGATAGGCCACACAGGAACACTTCTGGGCACCTCTAAACACTGGGCTCCGGGCTGGGGGACGCCCAGGGGGACTGTGCTGGAGAAACCCCAGCCATGTGGGACAAGTATCCAGATTCAACTCACTGCCTCTAATTCAGTAACAGCAGGAACCGAGGCTTCACACTGAACTGATCTGCTGCTTACACCTCCTGTCCTCCTGTGCGGGAGGTGCTCTCAGATCTGTGGTGCAAAGGAAGCAGACGGAGGTCACGGCCAGCCTGGGCAGAGCGCTGCCCTCCAGCACCATCCACCCAACTTCTTCTGTTTTTTATTTATTTATGTATGTATATATGTGTGTGTGTGTGTGTGTGTGTGTGTGTATGTGTGTGTGTGTGTGTGTGTGTGTGTGTGTGTGTATAAAGTTGTGATGAACCTTTATTTTTATCTATTTATTTATGCGGATGCTGAGGAAAGAACCCAGGGCCTCACACATGCTAGGCGAGCGCTCTACCACTGAGCACAACCCCAGCCCTCCACCCAGGTTCTCAATGCCTCCAGGCAGAGTCTAGAGCCTCCCTGCCCCTTCCACACACCATGTGGAAACCAGAATGCTTTTCACTGGCAGTCCCTCCTTGAATCTGACTTCCAGCCTCTGTCTGCCAACACTGTTCTCTCTGAGGGGACAAATGGCAACCACACCATCAGGTTCAGGGACCCCTTTCCCTCTCCTGTTTTGCATTCGCCTTAATTTCTCTGCTATATCAAAAACAAAAGACCTTTTTGAATTAAATTTGTTTTTGAATAAGAGAATTGATTAGAGGTTAACTTTTAAAAGGGTACTCTTTTCTCCAGAGCTAGCGATGGACACCAGGGCCCCCTGCATGTGCTAAGCAAGCGTCCAATCACTGAGCTATAGCCCAGCCCAAGTTATTTTACTTTTTTTTTTGGAACCGGGGATTGAACTCAGGGACACTCGGCCACTGAGCCACATCCCCAGCCCTATTTTGTATTTTATTAGAGACAGGGTCTCACTGAGTTGCTTAGGGCCTCACTAAGTTGCTGAGGTTGGCTTTGAACTCGTGATCCTCCTGACTCAGCCTCCCAAGTCACTTGGATTACAGGCACGCATCACCACGCCCGGCCCAAGTTATTTTTTAATACATACTTTTTACATATATTAAACTTCGCCCATGAATAAGTCTTACTATAAAATTATTAATTAAAAGAAAAATTAAAATTTTTGAGCTAGGCTCAGTGACGCACACTTGCAATCCCAGTGACCTGAGCGGCTGAGGCCGGAGGACAGCAGTTGGAGGCCAACCTGGGCAGCTCAGCAAGGCACCAGCAGCTCAGCAAGACTCCACTCAAAATAAAAAATAGAAAGAGTTGGTGACGTAGCCCAGTAATAATGAGCCCTTGGGTTCAATCCCCAGGACCAAAAAACAAACAAACAAATAAAATGAAAATTTAAAAGGGTTGGGGATGGAGCTCAAAGGTAGAATGCTCCCTAGTTTAATTCCCAGTGTTTTTTGTTTAATTTATTTTGATCCATTGAACATAAATGGAGTACAGCTGTCGTTTCTCTGGTTGTACACAAAGTAGAGTCGCACCATCTGTGCATTCATACAGGTACACAGGGCAATGATGTCCATTTCATTCTGTTATTATTCTCACCGCCTCACCCGACCCCACCCCTCCCTTCCCTCAATGCAATCTATCCTTCCTCCATTCTTGCCTCCCTTCTACCCCGCATTATGCAACATCATTCACTTATCAGAGAGACCATTCAGCCTTTGGATTTTTGGGATTGGCTAATTCCCAGTATTATAAATAAATAAAATAAAACGAAATTAAAAGAGCTGGGAATGCAGCTCAGTGGTATAGTGCTTGCTGAGCACACACAAGCCCTGGGTTCAATCCCTGGTACCACAACACAAAAACAAATAAACAAAGTGACAAGAAAAACCAAAGCGCCTGACAAATAATGGTCTGTCCACCTTGTGATGGGCAGCTCCACGGCCTCTAGAGCCTTGCCTTTACTGATATGCAATGTGACCATGGCCTTAAAAACATGGGGTTCATCTGCTTTTCTCCTCATCCCGCATCCTAAACCTGACCAAGCCCTTTGTACAAGCTGCGATGTAACTACCACAAGGGGGAGGTCATAATCTGCATTTTGTTTTTGCTTTTTTTTTTTAATCTCTTTGCAGTGCTGGGGATGGAACCCAGGGCCTCCCACACGCTGGGCGAGTGCCTACCACTGAGCCACATCCCCAGACCTTCCGAACATTTATTTATTTATTTATTTATTTATTTAGGTACTGGGGATTGAACTCAGGGGCACTCCACCACTGAGCCACATCCCCAGCCCTATTTTGCATTTTAGTTAGAGACAGGGTCCCACTGAGTTGCTTAGTACCTTGTTTTTGCTGAGGTTGACTTTGAACTTGCAATCCTCCTGCCTCAGCCTCCTGAGCCACTAGGACTATAGACATGTGCCACCACACCCGGCCTTTCTAACATTTTTTAAAATTTTGAGACTGCGTCTCATCAAGTTGTCCAGCCTCCCAAGTGGTTGGGATGGTAGGCATACACCTCCATGCCCACTCCATACCTTTTTTTTGAATAAAGGGGTAGGTGAAGTAAAACAAGAAATTTAGTATTGAAAAACAATACTCTCGGGGCTGTAACTCTGTGCCCTCCTTCTAGGGCTTCACTTTATCCTTAGCACAGGTTTTTACACACTCGAGGTCTTGCAGAGAAGCAAGTCTCTGTCTATCCTGGAAGAGGATAGTCTCTGTCTCTCCTGGACTGATACATCTGCTGGAACATCCCAGGCAGGGCAGGCTTGGCTCTGCCTCCAGAGCACCTGCTGGCACCCGGGGAAGCCCTGAACAGCGACCTCCCCCTAATCTGGGAACTCAGAAATCCCCAGCCTCTTCTGCCTCCTGTGTTTTGTACACACCCCAGACCCACATTACCTGGTTGTGTGTGTGGGTGGTGCTGGGCTGAACCCAAGGCTGTGCACTGGTGGGCAAGCACTCTGTGGTTCAGCTGCACCCCAGCCCCTGTCTGGTTCTTTTTAAGGGGTGCCTGATAAACCACTGTTGTCTTCAGTTGAGAACTGCAGTCACATGATGAGCTGTGAGCAGTTCAGGACCAGGCCCCCAGCCCTCCTTCTCCTTGCAGTGGCTCTCATGCCAGTGCACCTCCACAAGTAACAGGACCCAGAGGGGAGGTGCCAGGGGCTCTGCAGAAAGCAGACCACCCAGTACTCTCGTTCCCTGCACTGCAGCTCCCACCCAGCCCCCCCTTCCCGTCCACGGGAGCGTGCAGGCACAGAGGGCTGCATGTCATTTATAAATTATTTGCAACAAACAAACCTCACAACTGATTGACACGAGAGCAGCCCCATCGAACAGAACTTTCTGCAGTGAAAAAATGTTCTATTACCCACATTGTCCACTGGGCACATGTAACAGCTGAGTCCTCTACCACACTTTTTTTTGGTGTGTGGCATTGGGGTGTGTTGCACGTGTTCTGGCGCTGAGGCCCATCCCCAGTCTACTGAACAGCCGAGGAGTGAGTGCGACTAAGAAACTGCACTTTATACTTCATCCTAATAGCCACAGGTGGCCAGCGGTACCCCATCGGGCAGACAGCACAGCTCCAGAACATCGCAGCAACACAGCTGTGTGCCATTTGCTTACACAAAACACGTTTCTATTATGCAAGTTCCATAAACCAACCAAGGAGTATGAACGGCTTGAGAATTTTATCTTTACACCAAGCTGAGCCCCCTTGCCTTAGCCAGCACTCCCTCACCTGGGCTCTCCCCAGCTGTCCCCTAAACACAGAGGGTCTTCCATCCACAGTGGTCAGCATTGCAGGGCCTGCAGGCCAGCCAGCCAGCCCATCATGAGCTCAGAATTATTGTTACATTTTTAAATGGTTGAGGAAAAAACAAAACAACCAGGAAGCACAATATGCAAGGGGGCTGTGTGGCCATGAAGGCAGGCACTCACTACCCACGGTCACTTTGCACAAAGGCAGCTGGCCCCTGGCCAGGAAGGCCTCTTACACCCACTTCCAACCAGCCTGCAGTTCCCAGGCCTGGTGCTTCATGTGCTCTCTGCAGCAAACTGCCCACTACGGTTTTCCTCCCTCTCCCTGACATCAGAACCGTCGCCACCCTCAGCAATGTCAAAGCCGTTACATTGGACAGAATTATCTCATCCTGGTCTCTGCGTGTGCACAGCCTTGAATTCATCCCCAGCCACACACACACACACAACCAGATAATTTTCAAGCTGAAAAGGCATCACAGGAACCCTGGAGCATCCGCACTTCCGTCCTGCAGCAGGGGGTGGGGACAGGGCTGGCGGAAACTCAAAGTCTTTGGGTGGTAGAAACCCAAAGGAGCACTCCCAAACCACACCCAGCACTTTGCTACAAGGATATTAAATCTCCCCCAAATTTATTCCCTATAGGACTGCCAAATTCAGCATATGAGAAAACAGGCTGCCTGGTTAGATTTGAACTTCAGGTAAAAATTTTTAGTAAATGCCAACCCAAATGTAGGACATGCTCATACTCAAAAGCAATTCCTTGTTTATCTGGAATTCAGATTTAACTAGGAACCCTGATTTCTGACCAACCAAATTCTCTGCACCTTGGGCTGTCAGAAGCTACCTCTTTGTGGACTCAGGGTGTCCCCACTGAGAGGACAAGAGGCAAAGCTCGGCTACAGAAATCCCCTCAGTCCAGCTGAACTGTCACCTCCTCCTGTACATTCACCACAAGTCCCAGAACCCTCTGTCTACACCACGGCTACCACACAGGCACACAGCCACACTAAGGACTCCCCAGATTGGCCCTTACCACGGCAGGAAGGCAATCAACCATGCCCGTCCCCACCAGCTCAGGAGCACTGAACACACCTTGCCTACAGCACAACCGGGTCCACACTCCAGGACAGCCGCTTCTGTCCCTCTGCCCCGTCAACTCCCACAACACACCCTAGGGTTTTGGGTGCCTCCTGAGGAAGACGGTCCCTCCAGCGCTTCTGAGGGCCTGGCTGGTTTAGTCCTACAAACGCTGAACAGGGTTTGCGCTCAGTTCTTTCCCCAGAAATACATACAATTTTGTTCTTGGCTCTTTCTTTGTCCAGTTTCAAAAATTCACCGAGGGTTAATTCTTCAAGTCGCTTCTTGACAGAAAGGAACGCACACCCAGATGAATGCTTCTTATGTTCCTCTCTAGAAAAATCAACACATGAACACGTCAACCAAGCGGCGGTGGTTCATGACCAACAGCATTTCCCACCAGCATAAGCCATCTCTCAGGATGTGCCCTGCTCTGCTTCAAGAGCAAGGAGTTGGGCCCAAAGCTGAAGGACCCAGTGCCGACCCAGGAGCACCCCACACAGCTCGGTACCACCTTTTCTCTTGCTGTAGTGCCCGCCCCATATCCCTGTGGCTAGAGGATTTTATCTGGAAAGTGTTGCATGGTTCATGTCCATAGGAATCACATGCCAAAACTCTCTGAAGTCCTCAAGGTACTTTTGGAAGTAAATTCATTTCAAAGAAATGCTTACAGTCCACTGGTTCAGGATAAGGGCTGCATTAGCCAGGCTTCCAGGGGTACCCCTCCCCTCACACCCTCATTCTCTGTAATGGGAATGTCTGGACAGTGGAAATCACTGTAACCAGCCAGGATAGGAGAGCACAGCCACACAGTCCAAAGGGACAGCCAACAGTAACCACAATGTAAAAATATCACAACACTCAGAAATCCCCTCTCAGGAATAATGCTATTCAGGGATGGGGGACTACAGTTAGTTATTTTGGATCAGGGGGACAGTACAGCTCACTGGTAGAGTGTTTTGCTAGCATGGCCAAGACCCTGGGTTTAAACCCCAGCACTGTAAAACAAAGAAACAAAACAACAACAACAAAAAAAGTGAGGGGCCAGGGTTGTGGCTCAGTGGAGCACTTGCCTGGCATGTGTGAGGTACTGGGCTTGATTCTCAGCACCACATACAAATAAATAAAAATAAAGGTCCATCAACAACTGAAAAAAATTTAAAAAAAAAAAGAAAAGAAAAAGAAAAAGAATAATGCCACTAATGCTTCCCACTGATCCCTGGTGTGATCCCTAGCCCATTCCCTTCAAAGCCTGGTCACAATGTCGAGTGAATTAGGAAAGAACAGCAACACCCTCTGGCCAAGAAGAGAAGCAACTCAAGTAATTCTCAGGGGAAGAGAATCAAGGTTGTGGAAACAATCGATTCTGACAAGAAGAGGTGAGAAAAGAACATGGAAAGACATTATCCAGGGTTGGGGACAGAGCTCAGCAGTAAAGCCTGTGCCTAGCATACGCAGCCCGGGGCTGATGCCCAGCACAGCAAACAAACAACTCTGAAAGATACAGCACATACATTTATACAAATTTAAAAAATAAAAGTGCCTTGAAGAACAGATTCCTAAACACTGAAATGTAACTTTAAAAAGGTGTTAATATAGCTGGGCGCGGTGGCACATGCCTGTAATCCAAGCGACTTGGGAGGCTGAGTCAGGAGGATTGCGAGTTCAAAGCCAGCCTCAGCAACTTAGCGAGGCCCTAAGCAACTCAGTGAGACCCTGTCTCTAAATAAAATACAAAATTGGGCTGGGGATGTGGCTCAGTGGCCGAGTGTCCCTGAGTTCAATCCCTGGTCCCCTCCCCCCAAAAAAAGTGTTTATATATGTATGTGTATATATATATGTGTGTGTGTGTGTGTGTATACATATATATATGTGTGTGTGTGTATATATATAATGGAATATTACTCAGCTTTCAAGAATGAAATTATGGCATTTGCTGGTAAATAGATGGAACTGGAGAATATCAGACTAAGCGAAATAAGTCAAACCCAAAAAACCAAAGGCCAAATGTTTTCTGATACGCTGATGCTAATTCACAATAAAGGATGGGGGGGCACTAGGAAAAAAGAGTTACTTTAGATTAGGTAGAAGGAAGTGAAGGGAGGGGAAAGGGTATGGGGGTAGGCAGGATAGTAGAGTGAAATAGACATTACCTCATGTACATATATGACTGCCTAATGGATGTGATCCTACAATATGTACAATCAGAAAAATGAGAAATTATACTCCATTTATGTATGATTTGTCAAAATGCATAAATGCATTCTACTTCATGTATAGTTAATTAGAACAAATTAAAATTTTTTTTAAAAGACTAATAGAGAAAGGGGAAGGTTAATAGGAGGATAGAGAAAGAAAAACAAGTACAGGACCTAAAATGGTGCAAATCATGCATGTATGTTACAACAATATGAACCCTATAGTTATGTATAAATAGAATGGCTAATAAAAACATTTTTGAAAAAAAGGGTGTTTTCTGTGATATGTGGATTATATCTCTATAACTATTTTTTTTAAATTCCAAATACTAAAAGTATTTGGAGATTTCTGGGAGTACACAGGGCTGAAACAGACCCTGTATTCTGTTGAACCTGGAAGGCATGAAGCAACCTACACTGATAAGCCTTCCTTCCACATCCGCTCTAAAGGACGTTTTGGTCAAACAAGATTTGGTTAGGGTGTACGGGTAGGGTTAGGGTGGAGGGTTACGCCTCCATTCACAGAGCTCTGTAAAGCCAAGATGAGGCTGGGAAGGCCATCGCTCCTGCACTTCAATCTTACATATTCAAACAGTTTGTGAGGATCTCAGTTCAAACCCAAGTGTCCCGATGGAACTGGGCATCTCAGAAGCCCGGAGAGGCTCGTCAAGAGGGACTTACATGGGGTTGTCACTTGGCTCCCAGCCTTCCAGCTCCTTGAAGCAGAAGAAACACTGGGCCAAGTCGGGCTCATTTTCAGTGGGGCAATGGATGAAGCCGGCCTCGGCCATCTGTAAGAGACAAGGACAGCTCGTGAGCGGACCCGAGGTCACACCAGGCCCAGATAGGGCCTGCAGCCCCTGGGAGGGCTCCTTCCGGGGCCCCGGGCCTTGCTAGGGACGCGGCGGGGCGGGTGGGGCCGGGAGGCCGGGGGTCTTACCCGCTCCGGGGTGCAGGCGCATCCCTCCAGGAAGGGCCAGTTCTTGAACGTTGAGGCGCGGTGGTCCTTGAGATAGAGCTGCCAGGCTGGTGGCAACGACTGAGCCCCCATTGCGCCCCGCCGACGGATCGCGCGATTCAAATCCCGCGGGTAGCGGCACAACGCGGGGCATGCCGGGAACGCCCCGCCCCCGAACCCTCGCCCGCGGCCTTGTGGGAGTGGGCGGTGCGGAGCATGCCGGGAACGCCCCGCCCCCGAATCCCCGCCCGCGGCCTTGTGGGAGTGGGCAGCGCGGGGCATGCCGGGAACGCCCGGCCTCGGCACCACCCGAGCCCCACCCGCCGTGGCCTTCTTGGCGACCGCGACGCCAGGGCTGAAGCGGGGCCGAAGCTGGGCTGAGGCTGGGCGGCGGATGCAGATGGTTCCCGGCGTCTCCGTGTGAGCCTTTTTACCCTGCCGGCTCGCCGTTGGTCCCCGCCGGTGCCGTCGGGCGCACACCCGGAGGCCCGGCATCGGCCGGGGGAGAGGCCGACTGCAGGAACCCAGGGCCGAGCTGGGCATCCTGAGGTGCCTCCCAAACGTGGGGACGAGGCTGCAGTCAGAGCCCTTCCTGAACTGCAGGCGGGTGACTGGCGGGGGAGGACCCTGTGGAGACACTGGGAGACCCGGGCACCACCTCGGAGGCAGGGCCGTAATGTGACCCAGAAGTGATTGACTTAGCGAAGGCCAGGGACGCAGGCACCCGCCAGTGGACGCGAGTCTAGGCCCAGGCCAGGGGCACAGCCCCCCGATCTGGCTGCTTGCTTAGCCCGATATAGATGCTGCAGCCTTCCAGCCGACCCCCGTTGCCACGGCCCTGTCCATGCCAGGCCACCCTCTGTGCCTGCAGTGACTTCTGAGCAGCCACTTGCAGGAAGCAGCCCGCTGAGCATTCAGCGTCACGTCAGGGCACATGTCCCGGTTGGCATTATAAGCAAATGAACTGGCGGCTTGTGTAGGGCGACAGCTCCCCTAGGTCAGTCCCATGCCTCTGGGATATGGACAAGCCTGTCTCATAGATTGTGGGTATGCGCAGGACTCGGGTCAGACAGCTGGAAGAGGGGGCTTTTTAAAGGGCACAGGGCAGTGCTATTTACCAACCAATTTGATAAGGCAACAACTGTGCGACCTGAGAGGTTTGCATTTGAGTGAGTTTCCTGAGAGTCCTCTGGCCAGTGTCACAGGTGGTGACTTACTTGGTCTTGCATTTCTTGCTTCCCCAACACCACATTTGAAAGAAGCTCAAGACCCCCACTTTGTTCTGGCTCTACTGGCCCTTCAGCCTTGATGGGATCTAAAACACCACAGTTTTGTGGCAGAGGCAGAGTGCCTGCCTCAGTCCCAGCCTTGTGGGCTATGAAATTTCAAGAAAAAATGTGCATGTCTGTGCGAAATCTCTGGGTTTTCAATTAGTTGACAACAAAGAAGTTCTGATCAGACCAGTCTTGAGGCTGTGCTGGACATCACCTTACTTGCCCATCATGTCCACCCAAACATTTTATGAACACTTTTCTTCCTTATTATAAAGTTCACACATCAACATTGTAAACACAAAAAAATGATCCAGTGGAAAGTCTTCTTCTAGCTGTACTCTTCAGAGGGAAGCTTTTTTGCAATTTCTTTTATGTCCTTCCAGATGTGTGTGTGTCTATAAACCCTTTTTAAAAAGCAGACAAGTGGGACCATACCCCACACCCTGTTTGGCGCCCTTCCTTCTCAAGTGGCAGTGCATCATTCAGACCTTACACTGTTGTTGTATCCACATGGTACTCTGTATGGTGTACCCTGATCTTAGTAACTACTTTCCTACTGGGGGTGGCTTCAGTTGTTCTTGCCATTGTGAACTGTGTGAACTGCCCACTGTGAAGTTCTGTCCCGAGGATATGTGCCTACTGGTGAGATCCCTGGGACAGCATAGTTACATAGCCAACCTACCCTACCTCAAACGTCTCAATCACTGGGGGGAACATGGTTTGATCTGTGATTTTGTCTCTGTGGGTACTAACCCTGCCTAGGATATACCTAGGCTCTGAGTTCCACCAATATGGATGACATTCATTGAAGAATTATTTTCTGGCAGCCAGCTACGATGGCATGGACCTATAGGCCCAGCTGCTCCGGAGGCTGAGGAGGATCACTTGAGCCCAGGAGGTCAAGGCCAGCCTGTGTGTTAGTCAGCTTTTTGTTGTTGTGGAAGAATACCTGAGAAAAACTGGAAAGGAAAGTTTGGGAGTATTTTTTGGCTTATGGTTTCAGTCCATTATCATCTGGCTCCATTGTTTCTAGGCCCATCACCAAGCAGAACATCATGGTAGAAGGGTGTGGCAGAGCAAAGATGCACACTTCTTGGGCGGGGGACCTACTTTCTCCAATGAGATTCCACCTCCTGAAGTTTCCATCACCTTGCATTCCATTCAGTTATGAGCCCATCATTGAATCAGAGGCCTATTGATCTAATCGATTCTACAAAGCCCCACCTCTGAATATTGCTTGCAACACATCAGACTTTGGGAGACATTTCAGATTCAAACTGTAACACCTGGGCAACAGGCTGACTCATCTCAGAGGAAAAAGAATTGCTGCTCAGCGGTAGAGCATTTGCCTAGCAGGCATAAGGCCCTGGTTTTAATCCCCAGTACCACCAAATTTTAAAAAAAAAAGGAAGAAAGAAAGAAAACATTATATTTGGATGTCATCTCCTATCAAGCCATTGTGTTTCTGCAATTCATTTTCTATTTAGCATAAACAAGTTCCAACTTTTCAACTTTTTTTCTTTTCTTAAAAATATTTTTTATTTGTAGTTGTTGATTTTCCTTTATTTTATTTATTTTTATGTGGTGCTCATACATACTAGGCAAGCACTCTACCACTGAGCTGCAGCCCTAACCCCTCCAACTATGTTTTCAAGGTAAATTTTCATTTTACTGAAAACTTCAGATGCTTAGATCCTTTCCCTAAGATTTCAAAAATTCTGTATTGTTACTGCTGCGTGGGGTGGTACTTGTGATCCACCACTCAGAGACTGAGACAGGATGTTCACAAGCTCAAGGCCAGCCTCAGCAACTCAGCGAGACACTGTCTCAAAATTAAAAAGGGCTGGGGATGTGGGTCAGTGGTTAAGCACCCCTGGGTTCAATACCCCCCCCAAAAAAAGTGCACAGTGAGTTAAGCACATTCATATTGTTAGGCAACCATCTCCACAGTCCATCTCCAGAAATTTAAAAATTTTCCACTGAAACTCTTCATTTAACAACTCCCCATTTTCCATAAGATTTTATAACCACTATATAAATCATATTCCTGCTTTTGACTATATCCAATTTTACCAATAATACCTTTTGCCATTTCCAGCCTTCTACATTATTTCTACCTAGCTTCAAATGCCGGGGCTCAAAAAAAAATTTTTTTTTTTGTATCAGAATTGAACCAAGGGACACTTAACCACTGACCCACATCTCCAGACCCCACCTTTTTTTAAAAAAATATTTTATTTAGAGACAGGTCTGAGTGGCTTAGGGCCTTGCTAAGTTGCTGAGGTTGCCTTTGAAGTCACGATCCTCCTTCCTCAGCCTCAAGAGCCCCTTGGATTACACGCACCTGGTGTAAGCCACTGTGCCCGGCTCAAAACTTTTTTTTTTATTAACTAAAAAAATCTTGAAGTTTAAATCAGTTTTAGTAAAAAATTTACCATGTGCAGTTTTAGTTAGCAAAGGAAATTTTTTTTATTCATTTCTACCAGTAACAATCATGAATTAGGTAAGAAACTGATAGGTTGGATTTATCTCAGCTTAATTCACAAGAAAATTATGAGCAATCTTGTGAAACAGAGTTGAGAGAAAAAACATTAAGAGATGCAGGGGCTGGGTTGTGGCTCAGTGGTAGAGTGCTTGCCTAGCATGGGTGAGGCACTGGGTTTGATCCCCAGCACCACATATAAATAAATAAAATAAAGGTCCATCAACAACTAAAAAATATTTAAAAAAAAAAAAAAGATGCAGATGGCTGGGAAGGAAGGATGAGGTGTTGTTTCTGTTGGTTGCTGGATTCTTGGGGTCAGTGATTTCCTTGGTCACTGTAAGAGGTCAAGACCACTCTGAGGTCCTGAGACAGCTCAGCACAGCATCCAGCATCCTGATCTTTGCCCTCCAAGAGCACTGAAAGCTTTTGCTTGTTTTGATCTGTATCTCTAGGAGCGAGGCTGATGGCCTCCTCTCTAGTTCCTCACTGGGACTCCGTGGTCCTGTCTGTCCTTTGTCCTCCTTTCTGCTAGATTCCTGATACTTTTCTTGTCTGGAAAGGGACAGGGTGTCACTTGTTCTGGCATGGTCACCTTCCCTGCATTGGTTTTGTCTTTAGACTTGGTAGGATGTTTTTTCCAATAAAAATGGAAAATGCTGGCGTTCCTACATATCACTGCTTCTGATCTTTGTTTTCTTTTGAGCCGGTTTGCTTGCTGTTGGTTCTTGTCGTGCCTGGACAGGCTTTTTCCACTCCAAGATGATTTATAAGATCCCCCTGAAGGTTTCTTCCAGTTCAGTTTTTGTGTTGAAGTCTTGGTGCCTCTGAGAAGAGTGTCCGTGGAAGGGTGCAGTGGAGAGGGTACAGATGTCACCCCAGACCAGCTCTTGGCAGCAGGTTTGGAGTTACAGGGCCACCTCTGCAACAAAACTCCCAGCGCATGGAGGCCTGAGTCTCAGCACAACCCCTGCCTGCCAAGGCCTGGATTTTTAGGAAGGCCACCTCTGGAGCCCCGGATGGGGGCTGGGTCACTGCTCTGATAAGCTGAGTGGAGAACCAGGGAAAGACAGGCCAGAGTGGGGGCCCACCCACAGGGCCAGCTCCCCTCTTCCCTCCTCAAAGCAGTGTTAAATCCTGCAACTTACTTTTTAACTGCCGTAAAAAGAAATCAGTTGTGTCATCTGTGTTGGAGCAAGGGGCCTGGGAGTCATTTCCCAAGCAAGGGCAGAGGACAGTGCCTCTCACTTGTTAGTTCCAGCCAAAGACAAGGGGCCGTGCCTTCCAGCCCTCCAGACCCACGCTGGGCTGCTGACTTCTCTTCTTTGAAGGCAATAACTTTTTTGGAACTTTTTGTTTATTTATTTATTCATTTTATTATTATTTGGTGCTGGGGTTTAAACACAGGGCCTTGCACATGCTAAGCACACTCTTACCACTGCGGTACACCCCAGCCAATTTCAGTAGCACTTCAGTAAGTACTGGGACTAAACCCAGGGGAGCTCTACCCCTGAGCTCCATCCCCAGCTCTTTTTATCTTATTTTTGAGACAGTATCTCACTAAGTTGCTTAGGGTCTCACTAAGCTGCTGAATTTGCAATCCTCCTGCCTCGGTCTCCCAAATCTCTCAGATTGTACGCATGTACCACCATGCCCACCTTGATTCCCCTTGAAAGGAAAGTCATAAGACTAGCTGGGCACAGTGCTGCACACCTGCGTCCCAGCGTTGGGGAGGCTGAGACAGGAGGGTTGCAAGTTCAAGGTCATCTTGGACAACTTGGTGAGACCCTGTCTCAAAAAAAGGGGAGTGTGGTGCTGGGACGTGGCTCAGTGGTAAAGCATCCCTGGGTTCAGTCACCAAAAAAAGAAAAAAGGCTGCAAGACTAGTACAAGAACTGCTCCTCCGCCCTTCACCAGGCCTTCTGTTTACCTTTGCCCACTTGCTGTTGTTCTTTATACATACGCATGCATATATATTCATGTATGTGTGTGTATACGTGTATGGGTTTTTTTGGTACTGGAGATTGAATATAGGAGCATGCTACCATGAGCTACACCCTCAGCCCTGTCTGTCTGTCTGTCTGTCTGTCTGTCTGTCTATCTATCTATCTATCTATCTATCTATCTATATCTATCTATCTATCATCTATTTTGGGAGTAAACCCAGGGGTGCTTAATCACTGAGCCACATCCCCAGGTCTTTCTGTTTTTTATTTTTATTTTGAAACAGGGTCTTGTTAAATTGCTTAGGACCTCACTAAATTGCTGAGGCTGGCCTTGAACTTGCAATCCTCCTTCCTCAGCCTCCTGAGTCGCTGGGATAACAAGTGTGCACTCCCACAACTGGCTTTAGTTTTAATTTTGAGACAGGGTCTCACAAAATTGTGCATGTTGGCCTTGAAATTGCAATCCTCCATGTGAGCCTCCAGAGTTACTGGCATTACAGGGGTGCATCACCACAGCCAGCCTGTATGTGAGTTTTTTACCTTAACTATTTATGAGGAAGTTGAAGGCATTCTGACACTTCACCCCTTAATACTTCATTCTCTTACATAACAACAGGTAATTGCTTTAGTCAGCTTTTGCATTGTGACCAAATACCTGACAAGAACAACCTGGAGGACGGAAGGTTTATCTGGGGCTGGGGTTTCAGTGGCCTCAGTCCACAGCCAGCGACTCCCTGCTCTAGGCCCAGTGAGGCAGCACGTCACCAGGAGGGCCCAGCAGAGGAGAGCTCTCAGCTCATGGGGGTCAAGAAGCAGAGAGAGGGAAGGGGCCTGGGGCAGGTGCACCCTTGCAGGGCACGACCCAGTGACCCGCCTCCCCCGCCATGCCCCAGCTGCCCAGTGACCACCCAGCTAGTCTATTCAAACTATGGTGGACTGATTAGGCTACAGCTCTCATAATCTAATCATCTCACCTGAACATTGATCAAAATAAAGAAACTTCTGGTGATCAGATCCAGTCTTTTTTTTTTTCCCCTTAAGTGCTGGCAGTCGAACCCAGGGCCTCACAACATATTAGGCAGGTGCTCTACCACTGAGCTATGCCCCTATCCATTCTATTGAATATAACTTTTATATTTAAAAAGTTGATTAAAGTTACATTAATGTGGAAATTTGTTAAATATGAGGAAGAAAATTTACCCACCATAGCTGGGCGTGGTGGCACATGCCTGTAATCCCAGTGACTTGGAAGACTGAGGCAGGAGGATCCCAAATTTAAGGCCAGCCTGGACAACTTAGCAAGACCCTGTCTCAAAATTAAAAGGGCTGGGCATGTGGCTCAGTGGCAGAGCCCCCTTGGTTCCATCCCCAGTGGTAAAATAAAGTCTGCCCACGGCTTTGCTGTATAGGTTTGTTGCCACCGCTGTGTATCCCCCAGGTCTCTTTTCTGTACCTGAGGATGTTTTCATATGGCATGTCGCGTGCGTGTGTGTATGTGCGTCTGTGCATTTCTTCTTTTTTTTTTTTTTGAAACCAGGGATTGAACCCAGGAGCACTCCACCACTGAGCCACATCCCCAGCCCTATTTTGTATTTTATTTAGAGACAGGGTCTCACTGAGTTGCTTAGGGCCTCACTAAGTTGCTGAGGCTGGCTTTGAACTCGAGATCCTCCTGCCTCAGCCTCCCAAGTGCTGGGATTACAGGCGTGCGCCACCGCGCCGGCTCCTGTGCATTTCTTTATGTTTTGTCACTTGCCTGCCTTAAGGCACAGCCTAAGGGAGAAATTCTTAACCCAGGCACGGGGACAGCATGGATTTCCTGCCCACAGCTATGAGGCATTTTGCAGGAATTCATTACAAACATTAAATGAGGTCCCACAGTTTGAGTCATTTCCTTTAAGACTAACTAGAATAAATTTTAAAAATGGTCTAAAAAAAGCTCTAGACTGGATTCAGGTTACACCCCTATTCTCATTTGCCTACATGCTGAGACTTTTTGAATATTGCTTCTGATTACATAGTACACTTAAGTCCTCATCCACCCTCCCAACCCCATACTGGGGATTAAACCCAGGGACACTCTACCACTGAACCACAGCCCCAGCCTCAAACCTGCCACCCTCCTGCCTCAGCCTGCCAGGTAGCTTAGGATCACAGGTGTGTGCTGCCACACCTGGCCAGAAACACATTTATTTGATGAGTGTGGACTGTGACAGCAGGAGCGAGGCTGTGCTGGACCATCTCACTGAGCGTCCTGCTTTTTTTCGTGTGACACATACCCTGGAGATTCTCCATGCAGCAAGCAGATCTTCAGGGGACCACCTGTGGATGCTGCTTGCCTTGGGGTGGGCTCCCTCCCAATAAGCCCACTGTAAATGGAAAATGCCACAGTTGAAAATAAGTTTGACAGACCTAAACTACCGAGCCTCCTCGCCTAGCCCAGCCTGCCTTACGGTGCTCAGCACCCGGGTTAGCCTGCGGCTGGGCAGAGGGTCAGACAAAGCCTGTTTGTGTTGTGTGATGCATTGAAGACTGAACGTGGGAAAGAGTGGCTGTGTGGGCACACTTGGCGCCCCTGTGCAGTCAGAGTCCTCCATTCTGTCCACCAGGACTGTCTGCTTATCCCTCTGATGAGCCTTCAGGTTTTCTTTTTCCAGATCATCAACGTGGTCACTCTTGGACTGCTGTATATTCAGATATGGGGAGAGGGAGTGGGGCAGGGTGCAGGGAACCCGCCCCTTGCACAGGCCCTGGGCTGCAGAGAGCTTGTCCTTCCCGTGCATGGCTCTGCGGGGGCAGTGTGAGCCCCCAGGCTAAGATTCAGAGTCGGGTGCAGAGTGAAAGGAAGACTGAAGCGAAAGGCAGTTTGGGAAGCTCCTACACAGGGTTCTGCAGGCTTCTGTGGAGGACCAGACAGGAACTAGCTCAGGCTCCAAGGGCCAGGCAGGCAGTCCTCGTCACTGCCACCCCACTCTGCCAAGCAGCTCGAGAGCTGCCACGGACAGTGGGAAAGTGAATTGGCAGGGCTGTGTCCCATCACAAATTTATTTATGGACACTGGAATTTGAGTTTTATGTAATTTTCACATTTAATGCATTATATTCATTTTTTATTCTTTTTCAATCATCTCAAAGTGTAAAACCATTCTCAGTTTGTGGGTCTGTCAACCTGACATGAATGGCAGACCGACCTTTTTGTGTGTGTGATATTTGGATTAAACCTAGGGTGTTCTACCGCGGAGCTACAGCCCAGCCCTTTTTAAATTTCTTCTTGAGACTGGATCTCACTAAATTGCTGAGGCTGGCCTCAAACTTGTGATGATCCTGCCTCGGCCTCCAGAGTCGCTGAGATGACAGGCCTGGCGTGGGGCCCAGGAGACATACTTTTTCAGTTTATTTGGGAATAGCTGGGGACTACAATCCCAGATGCGTGCTGTGGCAGAGCCTGGGGCATCTGAGGAGGCTGAGGGGCACTGACAGGTGCATAGGCTGTTCTGAAAGAGACCCCCGCCAGGGGCTTGTTGCAGCAGTGGGGTGGCTCCATGGTGGGGCACGGGTCAGCGAGTGTCCTCGTGCAGGTGGCTTGTGCAGGAAGTGCACTCCCAGGAACTCCTCAGAGGGCTGCTTCCTAGTGACTGGGTTCCCGTGGTTTGTGAGGTGCTGGGATGGGGCCCACGTCTCGCCCCTGCTGGGCAGGCGCTCTACAGCTGAGCCCCGTGTCCTGCCCTGGTGACCCAATTTTGATCTTTTGACTGTCACAAGCCACACAAAACAGTGAGTCGGAGGTAAGTCATTTTTATCACGCCCTGTCAGAAAGTCGAGGGGCCAGCGGTGGCCAAAAGGTGGCCGTGGGCCTCTCAGCACTGACCGGGGGACATACCCTGGAGCTTAATTCAGGCTGGGTGGCTGGAGGACATGGAGGTTTTGCTGGCAGCAGTGGGAAGGGACCAGGCTGGGGCAGGCAGACAAGTGTGGCTTTGCAGGCTGTCTGCAGGGCTGGGCCGGGTGCGGTCAGAACTCCTGGGAGATTGTCTTCAGAATGATCTACAGCAGGAAGAGAAGACTCGAAAGCCTCCGGATTGCGCTAAAGAAGCAGGTGGTCTTTTCCTAGGTTCGCGGGCTGTGTGGGCGTTTGCTTTGTCTGCAGCTAACAGGCTGGGGATGCAGCTCAGGGGCAGGGCGCTTGCCTGGCATGCCAGAGGCCCCGGGTTCCATGCCTAGCACCAGAAGGCTAGGAAGAAGCTGATCAAGTGCCCTTGTGGGGTGGAGGCCGACTTCGTATCTGCCATGTTTACCGCGGGTATTTTTCTCAATTTGCCCTTTGATTTTTAGCTCTGGTATTCCCTGCACTAAGGTTGGAGTGAGCATTCATGGAGGTGGCTCTTGCTTTCCTGCCTAGACGCAGGCCAGTGCTTCTCCTGTCTGCCCCCCTCTGCAGCCTCACCATAGCGCAGTGGCTTCCCCTGGTGCCTGGACCTCCGGGGTCAGAGGCAGGTGATGTACAGGAAGCCAGCAGGGCACTCGGGTCCCATCATCAGGGCCCAGGGCCCCAGCCTTCTGGACACCAGAGACCCAGGCAAGGCGCTTCTCTGTGCGGCCCGCCGCGAGGGGCTGCGGCCTACCTGCGTGAGCGCATCCTCCTTCTGGGTTAGGTTCTCAAGGATTTCAAAGTGGTCCACGCCGCGCAGTTCTTCAAACGAGGCTCTCCAGCCACCCCGGCACAGTGCCTAGGCAGGGAGCGAGGGCGAGGTCTGAGGCTGCAGGAGGGCAGGGGGACGCACGGGGACCAGACCCCTGGCAGTTCTTTGTAAGCACTTGTTTGGTAAATGACATGGTCTTGGGGTCCATTTGGACAAATGAAGAGGGAGACAATGAGTGGATCGTGTGACACGTGACCTCCAGACACAGACTGGTGCTGAATACCTGATAAAACTCCCTGGACTGTCGGTGGAATTCAGGGGAGTCATGCTGACCCACAGCCACCACCACTGGGCAGGATGGGTCCACAGGCTGTGCCCCGGCCACCTCCAGGTGCCACTGAGGGCTGTTCCTCTGAGCATCTTCCCTGGGGCAGTGTGGGGCAGGGGTCAGAAGAGAGGGTAGCCAGGCCCTAGGCTGGTAGGGCAGCAGGAGGGCAAGCTACTCACAGGGTCAGGAGGAGAGGGGCATTCTGTGAGGTGAACACGATGGGCTGCAGGTCATAGAGCCCACTCACCAGGAAGAAGCCTGCAAGGGAGGAACGCAGGCCAGGGGCCAGTGGGGTAAGACCAGGGTCAGGGTGGACAGGAGGCAGAGAATGCCCTGTTCCAGGGGACAGAGCCCTCCAGGTCAAGCCTCTCCTGGCCATTAGGATTTTGAGCAGCTGGCCCAAACCCTCCGTCCCACTGGGGAAGGTGAAGGCTGCCCAGTAAGGCTGCAGTCCCCACAGAGACCTCTGAGGTTGGGTGTTACTCCATGCTTGGTCCAGTTGGCCAGGAGCACCATGGCAGCCAGGTGGGCCCCCGCAGAGTGTCCACACAGGTAAATTCCCCTGGGGTGGGTCAGACAGAGGTGAGAAGGTACTTGCTTTCTTCAAAACATCAGGATCCCAATTTGCTTTCCACCCCACAGGCCAAAATGGCAGCACAGCTATGCCCAGCGGGCCCAGATCCACTGTCCTCCCACCCAGGGTGGCCCAGCGAGAACAGGGACACCCACTTATTGCACGGATACCGCTTCTGGACAAACACAGTGCTGCGGGTCACCTGGTCTACCATCTGGTCCAGGGTGCCTGAACGGAGCACAGGTTGGGTCAGGATCCATCAGGGCTGTCCTCCCCTAAAGCCCACCAGCCTTGGAACTGCAGTGACCACCCTGATTACCTTTGGGGGCAATGTCATATGCCACTATCACCACAGCCACTCCCTGTGCTGTCAGGGGGGTGACCATGAAGGCAGATTCGTCTTTACTGCAGAAAGAGACAAGAAGTGACAACTGGAGGCCACTCGTCCCCCACGCTGCTTCCCCATGTCCTGGGCACGTCACATACATGCCAGATGTCCCATGCAAGCAGAGCACTGTGTGCAGAGGGAAGAGGGAACCTGGGGACTTCAACCTCTAAGCCTGGTTCCCTCACTATAAAATAGGGACAGATATGTTCCCTCTTAGCAAGCGTGCTGCCTTTGTTTTTTTGGGGTGCTGGGGATGGAGCCCAGGGCTGCTCTACCACTGAGCCACACCCTCAGCCCTTTTATATTTTATTTTGAGACAGGTTCTGGCTAAATTTCTGAGGCTGGCCTTGAACTTGAGATCCTTCTTCCTCAGTCTCCAGACCAGCTGGTATTACAGGTGTGCGCCACTGCACCTAGCGGGCAAGCTGCTTTTGAGAGCTGAAGGTCAGAAGCGTAGGCAGCTTTGCACGCCACAAATGCTCCAAGGGCAGTGGGTACCGGCAGGCAACTGTAACAGGGTACTAGGGAAGAGCAGCGTCCTCCAAGTCCCAAACACCCTCCTTAGCTCGGTGACCAACCATCCCGGTTGGCCTGGGACCTTCCTTTTTTTTTCTTTTTTTCTTTCTTTTTAAAGCACTGATCCTGGGAGATCTCTCTGTCCAAAGAAGATTGGGACAGTTAGTTACCCTGGCTTTCCCCTTGATGAGAGAGCTATCCAAACGTGCTTCTCACTGGGCATAAGAGGTTGAACTGTTTCCTAAAAAGACGTTCCAATCCTAACCCCCAAAACTTGCAGATATGACCTTATTTGGAAAGGGTCTTTGCAGACAGAATTGAAAATCTTGAGATGAGATCACCCTGGATTAGGAAGGGCCTTAAATCCAATGACGAGCGTCCTTCTAAGAACAAGCTGAAGGAGATTTGAGACACAGACACCAACCATCAAGTGAAGCTGGGGGCAGAGGCTGTGATGATGCAGCCACAAGCCAAGGGACGCCTGGAGCCACCAGGAAGAGGCCAGGAAGGACCCTTGTCCCCTCCCTAGAACCTCAGAGAGCCCAGCTCCAGGGGCACCCTGAATGCCGACTTTTGCCTCCAGCAGGGTGAGAACAGATTTTCGTTGCTGGAAGCTGCAAGCTGGAAGCAGTTTGCTCTGGCAACCCTGGGACACCAGAGAGAGACAGGTCTCCCCTTTGCACCATTTATCCAATCCCCGACTCACCTTCCGCTCTGCCAGTACCCGCCATGAAAAAACAGGAAGAAAGGCAAGGCTGAAACACAAGAGAGCGCAGGTAGGGCTGGGCACCGCTGCCCGCTGAGGACTGCCTGCCCGCCGGCTCACCTTCAGATGCCTGGTCAGGAAAGTAGATGTCCACTCTCTCCCCCTCACCATCTCCATAGGGGACATGCAGCTGGCTCCTGCAGGCGTCACGGGCTTTCCTGGTGGCTGCCTCGGGAGATAGACGAGTTGTCGGTAAGGTTCAGATCACAGCAATATCTTTTCTCTCTCTTTAAAAATTGTTCGTGGTCCTGGGGATCAAGCCTCTGGGCCTCGTTCTTTATTTTTATTTTGAGACAAGATCTTGCTAAGTTGCCCAGGCTGGCCTTGAACTTGTGATCCTCTTGTGATCCTCTTGCCTCAGCCTCCAAAGTTGTTATTCCAAAGTGACACAAGGGTGTGTCACTGGGTAGGTGGCAGCTTTTTCTCCGTCAGCTTGGGTTGACAAGCGAGTGTCAGCTGAGAGTTCCTCTCGTGAAAGAGGACTCCCCAGTCTTGGCCGTGACCCCTGGTTCTGATGGGCAGCGTCCTTCCTCTACTGCAGGCTGATCTCAGGCCCTGGGCTCTGCTACTCACCCGAGGAGGTGCAAACTGCCCCAAAGCTTTGGGAAAATGAGCCTCTAGAGAAACAAGACTGAGTCACTTGAAATAGATAATGAAAAAATGAGCATCTCTTACATGAAATGCTGGGGACCAGAAGTTTTCCATATTTCTCATTCTGGAATATTTGCATGGATGTAATGAGATTTCTCAGTGATGAGACCAGGTCTAAACACCAAATTCACTGATGTTTCCTATGCATCTTACACATGTAGTCTGAAGGTAGTTTCAGAGTATTTTTAGTGTGACCACACTTTGACTTGGACACCCCTGTGAGGTCGGGGTGGAATTCTCCCCTTGTGGCAACACGTTGGTGCTCAAAAAGCCTCAGGTTTTGCAGCATTTTGGATTTCAGTATCCTATGAGCCGGGCGAGGTGGCGCACGCCTGTAATCCCAGCACTTGGGAGGCTGAGGCAGGAGGATCTCGAGTTCAAAGCCAGCCTCAGCAACTTAGCAAGGCCCTAAGCAACTCAGTGAGACCCTGTCTCTAAATAAAATACAAAAAAGGGCTGGGGATGCGGCTCAGTGGTGGAGTGCCCCTGGGTTCAAGCTTTGGTACCAAAAAAAATAAAAATTTAGGGGCCAAGGATGTGGCTGGGAGGTAGAGAGCTTCCCTAGCAGGTGCAAGGCCCTGAGTTCGATCCCCGACACTGCACGGCCCTGCATGGTAGCACAACCTGGAGTCCCAGCTACTCAGGATACCGAGGCAGGAGGATCCTTGAGTCCAGGAGTTCAAGAGCAGCGCGAGTAATTTAGCAAGATCCTGTTTCTTTTTTAAAAAGAGAGACAGGCTGCAACACAGCACACGCACAACCCGGCTGTACTCCCACCTGTTCACAGGCTGGGCTCTGCATCTGTGCAGTGGGTCTACTGAAGCCTCGGGAGAGGGAGGGGAGCAAGAGCTGGTCAAGGTCCAGCCCTCCCCAAGGCTCGCGGAGAGGTCTGCAGGGTCTGAGCACTGGCACGCACTCCTCCGAGCTGGCTTCTGACATCCAACCCCCTTCTCAGCAGGGCCAGCTCCTTTATCCCGAAGGCCATTAGGACAGGCAAATAGTCTGCCCAAGCTCACACGCACACATATTTACTGAGCAAACTGAAGTACACACAGCACAGAGCTGGGTACAGTGAGGGACCCTGACACGCCCAGCCACTGAGGACCAGGAGGATGGAATGTGTGGAGCAAACCCCCCAAAAGCCCGATTCTCCTCCTGGTTACTTCAGTCTGGAAAACCACCCACCCTGGGAGCCCAGACAGCTGCCTCCATAGGCAGAGAATCCCGGGAAAGGTTCCGGTCCACACGGGAACAGGCAGGTTCCGGAGTCGGGTTACCCCACCCAGCGGACACGCCCCCTCCTCTTGGGCTGCTCCACGGCCCAGCCCAGCGAGTACTCGGCCACGTTGGCATCCTGGCTCTGCGCCCTGCGGGCAGGCCCAGGCAGAGGGACCCACCTGAACGCTGCCTATAAGCTCCCGCCCCCTGATTTACTGACTGATCTTTATTTTTTGCAGTACTGCGTCTGAGCCCAGGGCGTTTCTGTCGCTGAGCCCTTTTTATTTTTCACTTTGACACACCCCTGATTTCTTTCAAGAAGAAAAAGGCTTGTTGCTCTTTATAAACAAACACCACCCGCCCCCAGCAGCGCGCTGGTAGGCATCTTTCTTTTTTTACTTGCCTCCCTATGCCAACTGTGACATGTGGCCTTTAGGGCCTAGGACAGACAGCTGAGCATGCTCTAGAGAGCCTTGGGCCTCACCTGAGCTCCTCCTGCCTCCACCCACCCTGCAGGGAGGGGTCTGGGCATCTGCCCCCTACCCAGTGCCTGGTGTTTGGGAAATGTCCCTTGAGACTCTGGGGTTCTGTTCCTTCCTTCCCCCGGTTCACCAAACCACTGCCCACATGCTGATGGCCACCCAAGGCAGCCATGGAGAGACAACACGGTACCCTCTCTTCCTATCCGCTCGTAGGTCCTCAGGGCTTCCTCTGCTCCCAGTCGGACGACCCATCTGCTGGGCGAATACTGGTTCTCCAGCTCCTACAGGACACAGATAGGCTCTGTGAGACCCTTGTTCTCAACTGAATGTGCCCCCACCCCTCCCCCTCCTGATGCTCCTCTCTCCTTGAGAAGCCCCCAGGCTCTGGAAGATGCCTCAGCTTCCTTCATGTCCCTCCAACCTCCTTCCTGGCCAAGCGCTCCTCGCTCCTCCACCACTGCCCCCTTAGTGCTTCAGACAAACAACAGCAACACCCTAGGACCCATGGCCAGGATCCACTGGGGACGGCTGTGCCTTTAACCAGCTGACAGCCTTATGGGGAGATGAGGTCCCATAAAGGTGTCCAGTTAATGGCACTGTGGGTCCCACTCCTCCAGCAGCAGAGACCATAGAGGCCAGGCAGCAGGGTGTCCACTGCAGAAAACGGAGCTCATCTCCCCAGGAGAGTGCAATGCTGATTGCAGGCCAACCCACCAGTCAAAGGGACAGAGGTGAGGAGGGAACAAAAGGTCAGTTTGCACACTGCCTGGCCAGGCGACTAAAGCAGAGGGGAGGCTGGAAAGTGGGGCTAGAAGCCAGAGGGTCTTGAACAGAGGGCCAAGATGTTCAGACTTGAGGCAGAAAATAACAAGGAACCAGGTTTTGGAGAAAGGGCTCGAAGCCATTGCCATCATCATGGGAAACCTGAAGACAGCGTCCTCACAGCAAAGCCTGGCATCAAACACCATCTGAGCTTCATCACTTACTGGCCATTGTGCCCTGGGCAGGTTGGTCTCTGGCCTCAGCTACCTCACTGGGGTAAGGAGCACACTAGCCGTCTCTCAAGGTCCAAAGAGAGAAGGCATGTAAGTGAAGGAAAGTGAACCCTAAACCATGGGTTGCCAACCCCTCCTTCCACTGAATGGGACTCTTGGTCAGAGGTCCCCAGAGCTGAATAACCTGGACCCATATAGATTATCACCTGTAGGATGCTCCTGGCCCCACCCGGCTCTCCACGTCTCCTGCCATCTCTTTACCGCTCCGAATTATGATAATGCAATAGGTTTCTGAGAGGACCTCGAAACTGTGTGCAGGTGGTGTGTGAGAGACAGACCGTGAGAGAGAGAGAAGGAGGAGGAAGAGGGAGAGGAGATGGGGATGTCCAGGTCAGGATCCATAACTTTCACCAGTCTCAGGAGTGTCTATAACCAGAAAAAGAAATACTGCCTCAAATGCAGGAAAACAAGTTAGGAAATTATAAACCGATGATAACCAGCAAGTGCCAGGTGCCGTGCTTTGCATCTGTCTTTTTTAATGCTCGCGCCAACCCCGCAGTAAACACCCGCTTTTCCGCAGCTTTCTTTCTCTGGCTCAAAAACACAGATCCAAACACCTTGCGCAAACTCGGATTAAAGTCCCAAATCAGCGCTCGGATTTCTCCGGCCTATGGAGGCCGGCAGAGCCGAACTGCAGCTCTTTTCTCTCTAACCTCAAGCCTGAGCCAACAAAGCCTGCCTGCGGCGAGAAGTCGAATCCTTCTCGGGCTCTCGCCTTCGGGGAGGGACCTGGCACGTGAGCGCCCGACGCGTCCTGCCGGCTTCCAAGGCTCTTGGAAGGCTTGCGGTCCAGCCTCTGGGCGGAACGCGCAGCCCCGCCGGTCCCGCGACCCGCCTACCTCTGCAGACATCTTCTTCCAGGGAGCCTCGCCGCCGCGACCCACGCCCGGGGCGTCCATGCCGCCACCCGGTGCAGGAGGCCGAGCTTGCAGTCAGCCTGCACCCGGCGACGGGGCGGGACTCCGCCAAGCCCCGCCCCTTCCCCGCCCACCGCCTGTTCCCGCCCCAATCCTGCGGGACCGAGTGCGTTCTCTCTCCCGCCAGCTCCGCCGGGCGCTGATTGGCTTCGGGGCGGCGGCGCCGGCTCCGGATTGGCCAGTGCGCTGTGTTTAAAGGTAGGGGCGCCAAATCGGCGGGAACGTGCGGGCGTGCAGTGGAAGGGAATCTCGGACGCTGAGGGTAGTGAGGGGGTCCCCTAGGCGCCATGAGCTGTGTCAACCTACCCACCGTGCTGCCCGGCTCCCCCAGCAAGATCCGGGGGCAGATCCAGGTGCGGGGCCCTGGGATGCGGGGGTCGGGGTGGTGGCGCCCGCGCAGAGCGGGCCCACAGTGACTGCTCCTTCCCTCCTAGGTGATTCTCGGGCCCATGTTCTCAGGAAAAAGGTAATGGTCCTTCGGGGCGGGCCGACCCTCTCCCCGGGGACCCCCGCGATCCCGCCGGCCTCTGGGAGGTTCCCTCCAAGGCGCTTGCACCGCCTGGCCCGCGCCTTCCCGCCCGCATTCCTGTCCTCTTTGAAATCTGGTCCCAGAAGAAGCCTGCGCCCGCCCTCCAGGTCTAGCCGTCCTGCAGCCGGCCACAGCTGTCTGCAGCCTAGCACCCCGCCACGTCCTCTGCAGGGCGCCCAGTTGTGGCCAGGCAGTGTCTGGACGCCCCTCTCCATAGCTGTTTTCCTTCTGTGGCCGAGGAAGCTTCGTTACCTCCCACTCCCCACGGCCTGAAGCCAGGGAGCCTTGCTGCCCCAGGCAAGGGACCATTCCCTAGCTTTTGCCACAGGGTGAAGCCCGGGGTCGGAATTCTTGGATCCTGAAGCAAGCGAAATTGTCCAAAAAGGTTTTGGGAAGCTAACTCAGAAGAACCCTGTGTTCACTCTGAATAACTCTGGGATGACATGACCCTACAATGCAGACCGTCCCCACTGTATCCCTAAGAACTTTGCACCTCCAGCCCTTCCCGGGACCATCCGACTGAGCGCTGTTCCTGGCCACCCTACCCATAGAGCGCCCTGGCCTCCAGCTCGCTGCCAGGCCCCCCAGGTGATGCCCAGCATCCCCCATGTGGGTCCCTCTCGGCCCTTTCTTCCCACGCTGTGCTCCTGGTTGATGGTGGGGTTCACGCTGTGCACCACGAGAGGGCGATGGGGAGCTGCCTTGCACGGGGGCCCTTCCTGACCTTCTTCTTTTGCAGCACTGAGCTGATGAGGCGGGTTCGGCGCTTCCAGATCGCCCAGTACAAGTGCCTTGTCATCAAGTACGCCAAAGATACTCGATACAGCAACAGCTTCTCCACGCATGACCGGTCAGTCACTGCTCCCTCTGATCCTGTCCTGGAAAACCCCAAGGCTCAGAGCACACTGACAGCTTTGTTTAGTAGGGCTTGTTAGTAATTATTCCTGGCTTTCAAGCTGGCAAGCCGTCCAGGGTGCCTGGCTAGGTGGCCTAGGCCTGGGACCAGTGGTTCTCAGCAGTGGTGGAGAGATCCCTGCCCCACCCCCCAGGACATCTGACAATTTCGAGAGACATCTTTAGTTGTCACTGCTGATGAGGGATAGGATGCTTCTAGCTTGTGATGGGTAGAGGTCAAGAATGCTGCTAAACATTCTGTGTTGCCCAGGACAATCCCTGCCACCCAGAAAGACCAGGCCCCAAAAGACCTTTGTGCCCAGCAATATTGGGAAACCCTGCTCTAGAGTTTGCACCTGTGCAGAGGCTGAAGACAAGTTGTGTTTGGCCTGCGTGTTGATTTTGTGTTATGTTTTGGTCATCTGTCCTTAGCTGGCTCCCTGTCACCTTGTGGCCTTCATGCTTCCGGGTTTTATGTTTATCTGCCTAAATCCTGTGAACATTTCCGCCTGCAACCTTGGGGCAGAAGTTAAATTTAGTTCCTTGGCAGCTGAGCGGGGCTGGTGTTGTGAGCCAGAGGCACCAATTCCCCAGTCCTCTGGACTTGACCCAGTGACAAAGCTGTGCTGAACCACATGTCCTGGGGCTACATCCCAGGGTTGCTCTTGGCTGTCTGGAGAACAGGGCTGCCCAAGGCATGGCCAGGGTGGGAGTATGGGGTTCTGAAGTGGAATGGGAGGTGGCATGGGGAACGCCCAGTCTAGAGTGAGGTCCAGGCCAGGTTGGCTGGTGCAGGTCATTTACTTCTCCATGTTTTCTCCCTGGTGGTCCCTAACCATGGTGTCCACTGTCAGGATGGGCTGAGCATCCAGGAGGGCATTGAAAGCGGTAGAGGTGATGGGCAATTGTCATGTGTGCCTTCCAACAGGTCAGATCACAGAGCCCTGCTGGGGGTCACAAGTTACTCTCTCTGATCCCACCCTGGCCGAAGCCACAGCTGGCTTGCTGCCTGTCCTCCCTCTGGTCTTGTCTGCTTGGGGAGGGAAGAGGGAATTCAAAATGCACAAAATATTGTTTCATGTCCTTCCCAGATCTTGAAGGTTATTATTGAAAGATAATAACTAAGTAGTAGTTGTGAAGTGCTTTATTTTTTATAAATACAGCTACAAACTGCTGAGCCTTCAGGAAACTACCCTCTCTGAAGTCTAGTTCAGAAGATTAGGCAGAAATGGGAACAGAAGAAAACAACATTGTAGAAAAACATAGAAACGATTTGGAAAGGCAGAGGACGGGCGCCACATTCCTTTCCAGAAAAGGCCTGGCTGTGGGGACAGGGTGGGTACACAGTGTCTAATGGCCCTGGAACATTCCCAAACATGCCTCTCGTTCACGGCTGGGTGGGATCCTCCCAGCCGGATCACAGAGGATCCTGGAGCACCAGACTGGCTGCATCCTGGCTGTGCCAGCGAGGAGCTGTGTTATCCAGGAAAGATCCTTAATCTTCTGGAGGTGCCAAAGGGAGAGAATTGTGGGTCACTGCCCTGCTGGTTGGGCGCTGAGCTTACCTCCTAGCCTGAGTTGGTGCCCATGGGCTGCCCAAGGACACTGGCTTTCCTGGGCCCTGGACACTTGCATTTGTGGGCCCTTTCTTCCAAGAGAAGATACTTTTTTTGTTTTTTGGTGCTGGGGATCCAGGTCTTGCACATACTGGGCATGTCCTCTGCCACTGAGCTACACCCCTAGCTCCTGTGTAAAATTTTGAATTGTGTTTTAATATGGTTGGGGTATAAAGATAAATATAAAGCCGGATGCGGTGGTGCACACCTGTGATCCCAGCGGCTCTGGAGCCTGAGGCAGGAGGATCGCGAGTTCAAAGCCAGCCTCAGCAACAGCTAGGCACTAAGCAACTCAGTGAGACCCTGTCTCTAAATAAAATGCAAAATAGGGCTGGGATGTGGCTCAGTGGCCGAGTGCCCCTGAGTTCAAACCCTGGTACCAAAAAAAAAAGGATAAGTATAATCCAAGTCAAGTTTTATTTACTTACTTATACTGATTTGTTTTGTTTCTGTTTTTTTGAGGTGCTGGGGATTGAACCCAGGGCCTTTTGCATGCGAGACAAGCACTCTACGACTGAGCTACACCCCCAGGCTGACTTATTCTGAATTTTAAAAGAAATGAAAACCTTCCATTGGCCCCAAAGGTGTCATGGGTGCTGTCCCTGGTGGAGAAGTCTCCCTTAGGCCAGCAAGCATGAGGCCCTGGAGTCCATCCCAGCACCACAAAAGACCAAAACCAAAGTTGGCCTTGCCTGCTCCCATAGCACTGGAGTAGAGGAGCTCCGGAGGCTCCGTTGAGCTTCGTCTTGGGCTTTGCTAATTTCTCGGGTGAAGCATCAAGTGAAACGACTTGTATCAAATAGATGCCCTTCTGAACAAGGTCCTGAATTCTCCCAGAGCCGTCCCCATGATTACTCACCCCTCAGAGCTCGGCCAGGCCAGGAAGCTGTGCCACTCTGCAGGTGGGGTGCCAGACAAGGGCAGTACCTCCCCGCCATTCTGGTCCCAGGGCTCTGGCCCTGCCTTGCCCACACTCCGGCTTTCTCCTGCCAGGAACACCATGGACGCGCTGCCAGCCTGCCTGCTCCGGGACACGGCCCAGGAGGCCCTGGGTGCGGCCGTCATCGGCATCGACGAGGGGCAGTTTGTAAGTGGCTCATCCTGGCCCTCCCCCGGGAGCCCCCTCTGCCCCTCTTTCCCCTGCTGGCTTGGGGGTTATTCCTTCTCCAGGCTGACAAGGTCAACATGCCTCAGCTGCCGTCAGAATACCTCACTGCCTTTCCTGCAACCGTCATAGGATTATTATTATTTTTTAACCTTTAAAAAGTATTTAGTGAACAAAAATAATCAGGTTTCTCAACACTGGTGTGGGGAGTGTTTTGCTTGGGTCCTCGTTGCCTCCGCTGGTTCCTTGCAGGTTCGTTTTCTCCGTGCTGAAGTGTGTCCTTTCGCAGTTCTCGCAGTCAGGGTGTGTCGGTGGGGAGAACGTGCTCCTGGTTTAAGCTGGGTGGTGAGCGCCCAGCCGGCCGGCCTTGCTGCTTTGCGAGGTGTGGGCACTGCTGGCCATCTGTCCAGTCTCTGAGAACAAGGCGTCCAGGGGAAGCTTAACAATTGACTCTTTTGGTTTTGCCTTTTATCTCTTGTTCTTCCAGTTTCTCTGAAACGTCTTGTTTCAGTCTTGTTTCCGTTTCCTCAGAAGCCGTTCTCTGGTGGAGTTTGCGGGCTGTCCTGTGGTCTCCGCTCCCTTCCTGTGCTTTGGGGTTTTGTTGTTGCGAGTCTTAGATGAATGAAACTAAAGCCTGCTCTCAATGGGGCTTAGCTGAGCTAATCCCCTCAGCGGCTTTACGCTGCCACCACAAGAGCACCCCACCTTCCAGAGGCTGAGCAGCGGGATGGACATTTTTTTTTAATTGTCCAGGAAAGACGGAATCTATTCAAGGCATGCCACATGGTGGTTTGCGAAAAGCGTGACACACAGTAGGAACTTCTTTCTCACTCACGTGGTCCTACATGGCTCCAACTCCGTCGATGGGGAACCTGCCCATGGGGCTCGCCATTGTCACTGGGGAGTCCCATCCAGAGTGGAAAGGAAGACCCAGAGGACACCCCAGGTGTGGGTTTTCATGGGTGTCTAGAAGTCACCTCACTCTGCTGACCTGAAGCCTCCAGCTTGGCCACAGCCCCTTAACCAGGCAGCCCGGCTCTGCTCCCTGGAGGACCTCAGGTGGGCCTCTCCCCTGTGAGATGGACTCAGAGGTGCCAGTGCCCACCCGAGTTCCGGGCCCCTGGAAGCTGGCATATGCCCCCCGCCTCGGGCATGCCAGGCACATTTCAGACCCTTGATGTGCTTCTGAGCACAGCGATTCCAGGCGAGAAGGTGCCCTGGGTTGGAATGGGGTGTGGACCTGCCTGTCTCCTCCAAACTGCGCACTCAGAAGGGAGCTCGGGTCCCAGAGTCAGCTTTGGGGAAACTCCCCTGGGGTTCCTCCCCTGGAGTAGTTATCACACCCACTGAGGAAACCTCCCCGGGCTGGGGACGTGGCTCAGTGACAGCACGTCTCTAGCATGCACAGGGCCCTGGGTTCAATCCCAGCACTGCGAAAATGAAAAAAACAAACAAAAGAAAAGAAAAACCTTTCCATTCTGCCCCGGCCTCTGGGCCTCGTTCTGTACAGAAGTCGGCTCTTCCCATTGTGAAGCAGAACCCGAGGCCCTGCCTTCCTCCCTGCTTGCGGAGGGCAGTGCGGGTCTGCCGAAGCCCCGGCCAGGGCTGCGCGCACAGTGCGGCGGAAGCCGTTGGCAATAGTGGAGGCTGTTTTTGGATTTTTACCTTTTTGTGTCATTTCTATTTTGCTGCCATAAGAGGCTTAATCCAGGAAACGTTAGTCGCATCAGAGTTCGTCATTTGCTGTCAGTGTCCCCCAGCCAGAGACCACCCGGAACACCCCTCAGGCTGACAGCTTGGCTCTTGCCTGCTGCAGGGTGGACAGGGACTGGCCCTCGGTGAGGGGCTCAGGGAGAACGTGGGGTCCATCTGGAGGACGGCTCTGAGGTTGAGCAGGTGCCCTCGGGAAGGTGACTCTGGACCCCTTGGCCCTCAGCCAGCGGGGGCGGTGGCTGCTTTCTGGCTTAGGCAGTGGCCGAGTCTGGTCTGCTCATATGTGGCTGGAGAGGGTCTTGTCTCGCTCCTGACTCATCCTGGTCAGTGTGGCCTAGTTTTGGCTCACAGTGTCAACAGTTTCGCTAGGTGGGTGGTCACGCCTGTAATCCCAGAACTGGGGAAGCTGAGTCAGGAGGATTGCGAATTCAAGGTCAACGGGCAATGTGGCTAGATCCCATCTCAAAATGCCTCAATGAAATCAAAAGAGCTGAGGTGCAGCTCAGCGGAAGAGCGCCCCTGGGTTCAATCCCTGGTGCAAAAAAGAGAAAACCGCAGCCACCAGCCGGGCCCTCTAAGTGCCAGGCCAGCTCTGGCTGCTGGGGGCTGCTTTTCCCTTTCTCATCACCCAGAAAAAGAAAAACACATGTTGACCTAGATCCTTCTAATCTTTATGCCTGGGTATTTTTAGAGTGGGTTCATATCACATGCTGCGACAGTTCTGTGAGTGGCCAGGCCACGGCTCCGTCCAGTCTCACTCAATAAGTTAAGCTTGTCCTGTGGGGCAGCAGCACCAGGTGCTGGGGACACAGCCGGAGCCTCTGCCTGAGCGTACATAGGCCAGAAGGTGACCGCTGTTAGGAACTAAAGGAAAAGGACCTGCAAGGGGCTTGGAGAGTTAAGGCGGGGACATGCTTGTGGGGGTGGCCAGAGGGCCTGAGGGAACCCAGGGCACTCCCAGCAGTGGGGAAGCCCTGCCTCGGCCGTCCCAGGAGTGAGGTGTGACTGGAGCCATCGGGGTGGAGAGGCAGCCAGAAGTGTGGAAGGGTGACCTGGAGAGCCGAGGGCAGGGCCCGAGGGCAGGTGAGGCCTCCTGGGCCTTTGCCCACACACGCTGCTATTTCTCATTGCTGGTTGCTGACGGGCTGGCACATTCCCCGGGTTTATTGGCTATTTGTGTTTATTTCTTTCCTTTTAATTTTTATTTATTTAATTTTTTCTTGGTGGAGGTGAAATAGCTGGCTGGTCCCCCTGATCACCTGCAAATCTCTCCCGTTTACCTGCTTGGAATTTTCTGTGGCATTCTGTTTAGTCTTTTACCATTGGGGACTTTGTTGTTATTTTTTCACTTTGTCACGTCCACCAGGGCCGTCCTTGGTGGCCTTTGCCCTTGAGCCTTGAATGCCCACATCTGTGCGAGGGTTCGCTCCAGCCCTGCTATGGGCAGCCAGCTCTTGACAGGTGTTGAATATGAAAGCCCATCTCCAGACTCCTAATCCCTGCTCCCATCGAGACGCTCAGAAATGGCTGGCTAAGCTTGGTGGGGTTTGCACGCCTGGGATCCCAGGGCCCCGGGGCACTGAGGCAGGAGGATCTCGAGTTTGACACCAGCCTCAACAACTTAACAAGGCCCTCAGCAACGCGGTGAGATTCTGTTTCAAAATAAAAAATTATAAAAGGCCTGGGGATGTGGCTCAGTGGTAAAGTCCTTCTGGGTTCAGTCCCCTGTATCAAAAATAAAGGAATGGCTGGCTGCAGGTTCCCAGAGATGCAGGCACGGAACCCAGGTGGAGACTTGTCACTGTCGGGCTCCTGCTGCCTGACTCACTGACTTCTTTGAAGGTCCATTTAAGCATGACCCGCATTCGGCTCCTGGGGCTACCCTCAGGACCCTAAGCAGCGCAGCAGCTTGAGTCTCTGCCGGTTCTGGAGGCCAGAAGTCCAAGAGCAAGGTGTTGGCAGGGCTGGGTCCTTCTGCAGGATGAGGGAGGGCTACGGCTCTCTCCTTCCCGTGGAGATGCCCCTGCGGGTGCAGGAGTCCACTGCCAAGCACTGGTACCTGGTACTACTGGGCAGTGGTGGGCGTGCTGGCCATCCACCCTGGGAGGTTGTGTGGCCGTACTGGCCCCTGCTCTGGGAGCCTGGACGGGGTGCTGGCTGAGACCCTGCCTGGCACCAGCTCACGCTCCATGTCCCTCCAGTTCCCCGACATTGTGGAGTTCTGTGAGGCCATGGCCAACGCCGGCAAGACAGTGATTGTGGCCGCACTGGACGGGACTTTCCAAAGGAAGGTGAGTCCTGGGCCAGGTTTCTGGGTGAGACTAGGAGGGAGAAAGGAGTCCCCGGGGGGCACATGGTCTGCTCAGGAGTGGGTGTCATCTGCTGCCGCAGGTGCTCTGAGTTGGCAGAGGGACAGCAGGGTGTGGCACTTGGGGAAAGCAAGGTCAGGGCTAATGTCCAGTGCTCGGGATCAAAGGGTGTAGCCGTGAAGGACAGACACCTGGCAGGTGACTGTGACTGAGCGCTTCCCGTCCTGGGTGTCGCAGCCTTTCGGCGCCATCCTGAACCTGGTGCCCCTGGCCGAGAGCGTGGTGAAGCTGACCGCGGTGTGCATGGAGTGCTTCCGGGAAGCCGCCTACACCAAGAGGCTGGGCCTGGAGAAGGAGGTGCGGCCTCTGCTGCTGGGCGGGCGGGAGGGCGGGGCGGTGGCTGTCCCTGTCCCAGCCCTTCCTCATCCTTTCGTGTCCCTGCTGCCAGGTTGAGGTGATTGGTGGAGCAGACAAGTACCACTCCGTGTGTCGCCTCTGCTACTTCAAGAAGTCCTCTGTCCAGCCTGACGGACCGGGAAACAAGGAGAACTGCCCGACCCTGGGCAGGGCGGGGGAGGCAGCTGCCGTCCGCAAGCTCTTCGCCCCACAGCAGCTCCTACAGTGCAGCCCCAGCAACTGAGCACCCAGGACCCACCGCCAGGCCCAGCTGCTGCCCCTGCACGGGGCGTGGCCATCTGGGGAGGGCAGGAGGGTCCCTGCCTGGTCTGCTGTCCCATCTTCCCTCCTCAACTCCAGGGCCCTTTCTCGGTCCTCCTCCAGCGGCCGGGAAGGCTGCCCTGGGCTGGAGCCGGCGCGTCTGGTGGTTTGGGTCTGGCTGCTGCACTGCGGGCAGAGTGGCGTGCTGTTGGGACACGGGCTGCTGGCTGGCTTCTTCCCCTTTGGTGGCCGTCACTGCTGGGTTTCTGTTCTCCCTGGAGTCTGCACCGCACGTCAGCTGCGTCCCACAGACTCGGGCTGTGCCCCTGACCTTTTGCTGCACTTTGGGCTGAAAGCCCTGCCTGTTGCTCTGCAGAACCACGGCGCCCTTCACGGGGGAGGCGCCAGCCTGCGGGGCTCGACCCCAGGGGCTTGCTCCTTAGAGGGGGAGGGCAGGGAGGGAGAAGGCCGTGTATGAAATTAATAACTAATATTAAAATCCGCGAGTCGGGGGCTGGCGTGGTCAGTGGTGGAGGCCTGCCCGGCGTGCACAGGCCCTGGGTGTTCTGTCTGCTGTGGCCAAAAAGAAAGGCAGCCGCAGGGGCTGAGGGCACCTCCGCTGGGCCACATGACAGGAAGGGGTTCTCCACGCCTGCTGCTCTCCTCGCCCAGGCAGGGTGCCCTCGTGCTCTGCCTGCTTGGCTGGCTGGCTGGTTTCAGGACAAAAATGGGCGAGAGAGCCTGGGTCCAATTGGAAAGGTGCGATGCCCTGGGGCTGGGAGGTCAGGATTTGTTTGTGAGTCAGACACTTGATAGTTCGGGAGCCGAGGAGACGGTCCAGCTGCCCCAGAGCGGGCCTTGGGCAGCACCGTGGAGACCAGGGTCCGCTGGGGTAGGGTGTCCTTGCTGGGTCTGGGCCACCGTCGGCAGGGGCTTCGCTTCGCCCCGGCAGGAGGGTGCTCCTGAGGTGGGCAGCTCACAAGCCCTGGGCTTTGTGCTGGGGATTTTGAAACTCAGGGCCCACTGCTGAGTCTGACCACTCAAAAGGGGAAGCCAGGAGTTTGTCTCCTGCCAGACGTGAGCCTGCTCCCTGCCACGCTCCAGGGGGGCCCAGAGACTCGGCCCTCACTGTGGGAAAGTGAGGCCAGTCCACCCTCACCTGTGGCAGCCCCCACTGAGCCACGGAGGAGGAGAAAGGCAGGGGGCAGCTCCCAGGTAACCTCCGGCTGGCAGGGCAGTCCAGAAAAACCTGTCTTGTTTACAAGCTGGGCACGGGTGCTATTCTGGGTGCTGGGGAGGCAGTGTGAGGACGGGGGTGGTCACCGGGCACGCAGGAGGCACTGCCAGGCCACACTCAAAATGCGAGCCCAGGGGCCCAGGCCCCGAGGGCAGGTGCCACACGGATTCCCCATGAGGCTGAGACTATGGAAACTGAAAGAAAAACATTTATTCCATCTCCAATCCAGTCTCACAACCTAAGGGCAAGGGCAGCTTCTCCCAGAGCTTTTTTAGTACATTCGAATAGTGTGGGGTGCCCCTGCCCTCCCTGTACCCCATAACTAAAGTTGCAGAATATTTACATAAAGCTGGGTGTTATCATCAGGCAAAGGCCCTCCCTGCTGCCCTGAGGACCGAGAAGGAAGTGCTATCCAGTCCTGCCTGAGGTGGCAGCAGCCCCACCCCTAGGCTGTCAGGGAGGGAGCCAGCCCAGGGGTGGTTGGCACAGTGGTGACCCCAGAGGGTTCAGCAGTGAGCTCCGCCCAGACTGAGGCCAGGCAAGGGACAAGGGTGGCAGACCTGAGTGAGAGGCAGGGAGCCCGAGCCAGCACCAGACACAGATGTAAGGACTCCCAACCTCTGTCTTTGGCAGAAAACCCAAATAACTGGCTACTGCAGCCCCGGGCTGGGCTGGGCTCCTCCACGATGGAGGGATGCCGGGGCCCTTGGCAAGAGGGCACATCACCCGCCGTCCTGCTTCCGGCTACTCCAGCGGCATCAGCAAGTCATTAAAAGCATTGAGGCTGGGGTGCAGCTCAGTGGCAGAGCGCTTGCCTGGGATACGCAAGGCCCTGGGTTCAAGCCCCAGCACTGCAGAAAAAGAGAAAGCAATGAGAAAACATCTAACGAAAAACCCTTTCCTAAAAAATGCCCGCATGGGAGCGTGACTGCAAAGCCCCCGTGGGCACAGGCACTCGGTGTGCTCCGCCGGCTACAGGCAGGCGCGGGAAGGCCCGGCCCTCTGGCTGCCAGCTGCGGCAGGTGGGGCCAGAGGAGGGGCTGCAGCGCCAGGAGGCAGGCCTGGAGGAAAGTCCAGGGCAGAGACCAGGCCCCGGCGCCGTCCCTGCCCCACTCAGTACACAGCGGGCGGCTGGTAGCCCTCAGTGGTCTCCGCGCTCTGAGTGAAGGGCGGCTGCTGGTAGTTATCCACCGATGCGCTGGGGTAGGAGGCGTAAGCTGTGTTGGGGTCCGGGGTGGGGTCCACGTAGTTCTGGATGAAAGCGTCCACTCCGGCCTTATAGCGCTGGTAGGCCAGGGAAGCCAGTGTGCCCTGCAGGGAGACTCAAAGTTGAGGTAGGACAGGGACCTCTGACTCCTCCTCCATCTTCCCCAAGGAGCAAGACCTGCCTGCCACCCAGCTACCTACCCAGGAGAAGATGGAGAAGAAGCTGAAGGTGATGGCTGCCCGAGCTGAGTCAGCCCCCACCAACACATCTGCCAGCTTGGTGGCGGCCCACTGGTTGGTGAGGAAGCAGAAACCAACAAACCACAGGAAAGTCCACAGAGCTAGGGAAAGGACAGAAAGGGACTGTGAGCTCCAGGGAGAGGCAGGGGCTTTCCGGGGAGCGGGGAAAGGGAAGCAGGGCCTGACGCAGGAATCTCCCAAAGTCACGGTGTGTGAGCCAGGAGCTGGAGGCAGGGCTGAAGGGGTGGCGGGCCACGGGATTCAGCAGGCCCGGGCACACAGGAAACAGGAAGGCCTGCTTGCTCAGGTGGGGTCTGGGACCCGGAGCCCCTCTCCCTCCCAAGTCTCTCTCTTTAGTACTGGGGACTGGACTCAGGGGCGCTCGACCACTGAACTATATCTCCAATCCTTTTTATTTTGAGACAAGATTCGTTAAACTGTAGAGGATGGCCTCTAACTTGCCATCCTGCCTCAGCCTCTAGTTGCTGGGGTTCCAGGCAGATGCCACGGGGCCCGGACCTTCTAAGCCCTTACATCTTAGAGCCCTCGAGCCCAGGCCTCTCATTCCTACAGACGGATACCTGAGAAGAGCAGGTCGCCAATGACCAGGTATTTGCGGTCCGTGGCGTTGCTGATCTGGGGAAAGTAGACATCGACCACCAAGAAGAAGGCCGAGGCCAGGAAGGCCAGCACGCCAATGGCAGAGCCGTAGCGGCAGGCGTCCTCGTTGTGATTGAACACGCAGTAGAGCTGGGAAGACTCAGACGTGTTGCTGTAGCCCTCGCCAAAGATGCAAGAGAACACGATCAAGGCGAAGACCTAGGGGGAGCAGAGCAGGCCGCTGGGTGGGGCGGCACCCCATGAGCTCAATGGGGCACATCCATTGAGTGGGAACCCTTCAGAGACCAGAGACCCTGGCAGGGTGTGTGGACACGCCTCTTCCACTACAGCTGACCCCTGAGGCTAGCATCCCCAGCTCTGCAGGGGGACTCCTGGCCTGGGAACAATGGGACCAGGCAGGGATCTCCCCTGCCCAGCTGTCTGCCTGCAGGGTCAGACAGTCTGAAAGGAAGATGGAGGGCAACCCAGCCACCCCACTGTGAAGGAGTCTTAAAGAAGATGTCCACTGGGCTGGGGACATAGCTCAGTTGGTAGAGGGCCTGCCTCACAAGCACAAGGCCCTGGGTTCAATCCCCAGCACCGCAAAAAAAAAAAAAAATAGAGATAAAGAAGACGTCCACTAAGTCACAGCACCTGAGCGTGGAGTCCCCTCTCCCATCACCTTGCACCTCCAAGGTGCCAACCTCTGCCTGGACAGCCCAGGGCTCTCCAACTCTAGAAAGCCATGCCAGTGTTCCTGGGGATCCCACCTCCCTAAGCACCCCCTCCAGCAGTTGTCCTGACCCATCCAACTCTTCCCTGGTCCAGACTGAACTCCCAGTCGCCAGCTCTCTCCCTACAAGGACTTCGGCCTCTTCGGCATCCCGGCCTCTCCTCCCAGGGCACTCTGGTCTCCTGCCTGCACCAGGTGCTCCAGATGGCCTGACCCACAGGCCTAGACCACAGTCCTGTGCCCACAGCCCTGCAGACATTGGGCAGTGTGGGGGACCACCAGTTGGAACTGCCAGGGGGACCCCAGACCAGTGGGAATAGCCCCGTATTACCTCACCTCCAACTCAAACTTCAAGGCCACTGCCCATGCCCACCCCACCTCTGGAGGATGTGCATGGGTCAGTGGGCACCTGACTTCCTGAAACCCCCCAGGGCCCAGCCCTGCCTGCCCTGCCCTGCAGGTCCTCCCAGGGAGCTCTCAACAGGCCTCTGGAGCTAGCAGTCACAGCCCCATCCCCAGCTGGAGAGGGAGGTGGGGCCCTGGGCGCCGGAGCAGAGTGCCCACAGGACTCCTGGCACTGCCATCCCGACTCACAGAGCATCTGCTCTCTGGGCACTGCCCAGGGCAGCACCAGTCAGACCCCAGTCGGGCAGAAGGGGACACCTCTGAAGGATCCCATCCCCGTCGGGCACAGGGGCCCACCCCCCCCCCCCCACCTTCAGGTTCCAGTTTGCATTGTCCATAGGCAAGGACCCCCTTAACCTGGGACTAGAGGGCTGCCCGGGCATGGGGAGGGCGCACATCGAGTGCCCAGATCTTGGGGAGGGCAGCAGACTCGTGGCCTGCTCCTGGGTGGGTAGGAAACTGCTTCGGGGCACAGGCGGCCCCCTCCCTGCCCCCACGTGGCTCCAGAAAGTCCCCTCCCGAGGAACTCCAAGCCTAGAGTCCCGCGTGCGGGCCACCTGTTCTGGAGCTGCCCCAAGACCCTCCCACTGCCAGCAGGGCGACAGGCCTGCTCCCCGCGGTGCCTCCCGGGCACCCCGCGCCGGGGCGGCGGGCGCGGGGTGCGGGGCGTCGGGCCCCGGACCCGAGGTGGGGAGGGCCGGGACCCGGAGGGCACGGCGGCCCCTGGACGCCAGCCCCGCGCGCGCCGCAGGCCCGGGACGCCGGGCGCCGCCACCTGTCGCGCTCCCGGGCGGGGGTCGCGTGGCGCCCCCCGCTCCTCACCATGCTCAGGGCGCGCGCCACCACCTGCGGCTGCGCCAGGAAGCGCCGCAGGTCGAAGGAGCCGCCCGCCTTGGCCGCGCCGTAGGCCCCGCTCTCCATGTCGCCGCCGCCGCCGCCGCCGCGGAACGCCAGGAACAGCCGGAGCCCCGCCCCGCCCGGCCGAGGGGCGTGGCCGGCGGCCGCCGGGGACCGAGGGCAAAGTGCCGCCCGGGCGAGCGGCGGCGGCAGGTGGCGGCGCGCGGGACTGGCCGCGGAGTGCTGCGGCACCGCGCGCCCCGGGGCTGGTCGCCTGCTGCGCTGCCCGCGGCGTCGGAGGCGACGGAGTGCCCCAGGCAGAGGCAAAGGCAGAGGCCCGCCCTCCTCCCCCTGCTCCTCCTCCTCCTCCTCCTCCAGGAAGCCCGCCGGACGCCGCCGGGGCCCCGCCTCCCGGACCCGGAGCGCCCGCCCCCCCCCCCGGCGCCCCCGAGTCCCGGGCTCCGGGCTGCGACGCAGCGCAGGGGAGCGCGCGCCTGAGTGCGCGGTGGTGGGTTCGACGCCCAGCCCCGCAAAGAAAGAAAAACCAAAGGCAGTCACAGCCTGGGACCTCTCCCCCGACGCCCCTCCCTCCTCTCTGGAGTTAAGCCTGGGATGGGGTCGAGGACCCCCTCTTCCTCGTTCTTCCTGGGCTGGGCGGGTGGCTGCACGCTTCCAGGGACCAAGATGGTGTGCAGATAGAACCTAGGTTCCCAGGGAGGGAGGCAGAGGACCGAGATTGACTCAGTTCTACCCTCTTCCCGGCGCCCTCCGACCCACATCAAAAAAAGGCTCAGAGCAGCCGAGGCGGTGGCGCACGCCTGTAATCCCAGCACTTGGGAGGCTGAGGCAGGAGGATCTCGAGTTCAAAGCCAGCCTCAGCAACTTAGCGAGGCCCTAAGCAACTCAGTGAGACCCTGTCTCTAAATAAAATACAAAATAGGACTGGGGATGTGGCTCAGTGGTGGAGTGCCCCTGGGTTCAATCGCCGATTCCAAAAAAAAAAAAAAAAAAGCTCAGAGCCTCTGAAACAGGGAGCATAGAGAGCTGGCTGGGGCCCCGGGGAACAGAGGGGTCTCTGGGGGCCATGTGCTGCCTCCCAGGGAGGAATTACCCCTTTGCTAGTGGCAGGTAAGGATGGTGAGGGCACTTATAGCAAGTGAGGAGGCCAGTGGAGTGAGCCAGGGCACTGGGCCACCAGAGCAGAGGGGAGCAGGTTGGGGGAGGAACTGGGCCTCCTCCCCACACCTAGTGGACACTTGGCTGGATGGTGACCTGCTGCTGGGAGGTGGGCACAGGGGCCCACACAGATGTGCTTCTTCCCACCGACCCTTAAAATGCTGAAGGCCCCAGCGCCCTAAGGGTCTTTCATTTGCTTCCTTCTCCTTCTCCTTTTCCTCCTTCTCCTCCTCCTTCCTCTTCCTCTTCTTCCTCTTCTTTGTTCTCCTCCTCCTCTTCTCCTTCTCCTCCTTCTTCTTTTCTTCTTCTTCTTTCCTAGTGCCTCAGCCTCCCAAGTGGCTGGGATTACAAGGTGCACCCCCATGCCCAGCTTTTTTTAAGTGAATTTTATTGTTCATATTTAGCATGCTGTTGTGGGATCCAGGTAGGTAGTTAAGAGCAGGCTGGGGATGTGGCTCAGTGGCAGAGCATTTGCCTGGATAGCAAACCCTTCCCTAGCCAGGCGCAGGGGCCATGCCTGTAATCCCAGCCACTCAGGACATTGAAGCAGGAATATTTCAAGTTCAAGGACAGTCTGGGTAATTTAGCAAGACCCTGTCTCAATATAAAAACGGAAAGGGCTGGGGATGTAGCTTAGTAGTGGAGTGCCTCTGGGTTTGCTCCCCAGAACCACAAAAATGGAGAAACAAGCCAACAGAAAGCTTCCTGTAGGGAGGCCAATGGGCCCGTCCATCATGTCAGTTCCCCTGTGTTCCTTTTCTTCCTTTTTTCTTTTTTTTCTTTTGCTTTGTGATACCGTGGAGGCCAGAGCAGCAGAAGTCCCTCTGTTCCCGGGGATCCCAGTGCAGGGCCTTGTCCTTCAGGACTCTGGACTTGCTCCTCCCACATGTCCGTTGCTTTGTGTCCCTCGACCTTCATCCCCTATTCCTCCCACCCAGGGCTTTTCTTCATTTCCAGTGGGTCCTCCTGCATGGTGGCAGGGCTGAGGACACTCCTGCCTGTGCCTCTCGTCACCGTGTTCATGACTAAGGAGCTGATGGTCCAGGTGGGATGAGCTCACCTGTCAGCTGTCCCCTCCAGAGGCCTCTTGAGTTTTATGGTGCCCGGCGCTTCAGGGCCCTGGGCAGGAGAGGCGGGAAGCTTACTCACCCCACTAAACAGAGTGGGCTGAGTCACCAAGAGGGCGAGGGCTGGCCCCTGCGTGGTCGGTGGGGCCAGTCTCTACCCCATTCGGGAGGGAACACTGAAACTTAGGGAGGTGACCTGGCTCCCCGAGGGTCTGGCCTCTGGAAAGGACAGGCTTGCCAGGAAGAGGCCCCAAGGAGAAGCAGCAGCCAGGGGGAGAAGCTCAAGAAGGCAGAAGGCCCCCCGTGGGCATGCAGAGGTCCACAGTGCCTGACCTGTCGATGAAGTGATGGTCCTGGAGAGGGGACCCCAGAGGCCCTGCCCTGCCTCCTGTCACCACCTGCAAGAGATGACCCATGTGATCCCCATGGAGGGCAGAAGCTCCTGGCTCACCCTGGTCCCCGGGAGGCATCATCTGAGTCATGAGGGACAGAAGAAAGTGCCCAGCCAGAGGTCAGCTGCCTCCCTTGCAGGGTGGCTGTGTGTGCTGGTCAGTGTCAGGCAGAGGGAACGTTCCAGGCTCAGCAGCCCCTCGCACACAGTGGCAGGCTCCTAACACTGGCCTTGGAGTTGTGCCTGTTGGCACTGCCCTGCTTACCTTGGCAGCAGCTCTGCCCTACAGGCCACCACCCACTGCCCCACACAGGTGAACGGCATCTGTCCTCCTCCCCGAGTTGAATGCCCATTGCCCACCTGATTCCAGCCCAGCATCCCAGAGGCAATAGCTGCAATGGAGAGGAGACTGCTGTCCAACGGGAAGGGGGGTCCCAGGGGCAGCTTACCTGTGGGCAGTGGAAGCGGCAGGTGTGGGCAGGGGTGGGGGTACACACAGCCACATCCTAGGTCCTTCCTGCTCTGCCTCCCAGCCCCCTCCTCCCGGACAGTCTAGTAGGGTCCCGGCCCCCACCCAGAAGTGCCACTCTCCCCTCTGGAAACCAGAAGGCCCTGATACCTGGAGCACAGGCACACAGGTGACACTGTTTGCAGCCTGGCACCGGAACTAGCCTGACGTCCGGGAGGACAGGAAGGAGAACTTGGCAGGCTGCCCATGGAGCAGTGTCTGCTCCGTGTGGACGTAGCCATCTCCCCGACCAGCCTGTAGGTGGTGGGGGGGCTGCCCGAGGATGCCCGGCAGGCAGGGCGGCTCCACCCTAGGACCTGAAACTGTCCTGCAAGGGGAAGTCAGCCTGTAGCTGGGATGTTGGCTCTGGCAGGGTGGGAGGCGGAAAGCCCCTCCCCAGTCAGTCTCCTCCTTACACAATGCCTCACCAGCTGGGAGGCTTAGCTGCCACTGCCGCCCCCTCCAGGGAGCCTGCCAGAGTACCACTCCATTAGGTCTGGGCTTCTCGTCTAGTTGCAATGCGAACCATACCATTGCCCTTCTAGCCTTATTCTTGTGTAGTAGTATAAATTTTGGTCGCCAGACTTAACAAATGAGAATGTACCCAGTTAAATTTGAATTTCAACTGGGTTCAGTGGCACTCGCCAGTAATCCCAGCAGTTTGGGAAGCTGAGGCAGGAGGATTGCAAGTTCAAAGCCAACCTCAGCAACTTAACAAGACCATGTCACAAAATAAAAATTAAAAGGTCTGAGTGTGTCTGAGTCTGAGTCTGAGTGTGTGGTTCAGTGGTAAAGCACCCCTAGGTTCAGCCCCTGGTACCAAAACCAAAAAACAAAGAAAGGACTATTATACCAAATAGTTCTGATTTTGTCTTTTGACACAATCCTGTCCTGTTCACTTGAAGGTGAGGGTCCTTTGGGACAAGTGCGATCTTAGAAGACTCTGGATTCTAGAATCTTCAGCCCGGTGCTCTCGATATCCTTGCAGATTAATAATGATCCCAGGCCCGGTATCATCCTTTCCACCTCCAGGCAGTTCTCACCTGATCCTTTTTTAAGACCCCTG
>JAJEJO010002979.1:0-15189 GCA_020662805.1 Glaucomys volans
TTTAAGCATGCTCATAGCACTTAACATTAGCCCACAGTGAGGCAAACTCATCCAACACAAAGCCTTATGTAATTGATCGAATATTGGTTGTTTTCCTTGGTCATCCTGTGGCTAACAGGGAGTTGTGGCTCACTGTCTTGCCCAGCGTCACAACAGAGTCTCTTACTGCATATGGCTAGCCTGGGAAAAGATCACATTCAAAATTCAAAGTACGGTTCTGCTGAATGTGGATGGCTTCTGCACCATCACAAAGTCAAAAAATCATAAATCAAACCATTGGAAGTCAGAAACTGTTCTTTATTGCCTCTTCTTGCAGTGTCAGATTTCAGCATTATCTCTTGACTTCCTGCCATGGAAGAGGAGGATTTAGCTCATCAACAGCTCTTCTACTCCCTCCTTTGTCCTGTTCTTCTAGAATAATTCTGTCACCACTTTAGTCCTGGTTCTGATTGTATCAGTTTCCTGAGGCTCCTGTAACAAATTACTACAAATTTATTGGTTTAAACAATAGAAATTTATTCTCACGGTTCTGTAGGCTGAAATCAGTTTCAAAAGGCCCAATTCAAGGTGTCAGCAAGACTGAGCTCCTTTTGGGGATTCCAGGGAGAAGCAGATCCTGGCCTCTTTCAGCTGCTGGTGACTGCTGGCATTCCTTGGTTGGAGGCTGCATCAGTCCAACCTTCAAGGCCATCATGTTCAATCTCTCCCTGCTGTCTTCACATTGCCTTCTCTGTGTGTCTGGCTGCCCTCCCTCTGCCTGCCTTTTATAAAGATATGTGTGATTGCATTTAAGGTCTGTCTTAGTCATTTTTGCTGCTATAACAAAATATATCAAAATACTATGAGCAACAAAAATTTATTTCTTACAGTTCTGGATGTTGGGAGTTTGAGACCAGAGTACCAGCATGGTCCATTGCTACTGTGGGTCATAAATGGCACCTTCTCTTTGCATCCTCACATGGCAGAAGGGATGAGGGAACTCTCACTCTTATTGGGATTAATAGAAGTTCTGCCCATGTGAACTGATGACCTCTCAGAGGCCCTAACTCCTAGTACCATTACACTGGGGGAATAAGTTCATTATAGGAATTTTAGGGAGACACAGATATTCAGTCTATAGCAAGGCCTGCTCTGAAAATCTAGGATAGTAGTCCTATCTCAAGATCTTTGGCTTAATCACACCTACAATCTTTTTTTTTTTTTTTTTGTCATATAAGGTAATATTCAAAGTCCCAGGGACAAGGACCTGGACATATCTTAAGGACCATTTTTTGGTTGACCAGTATCATAAGTATCATATTCACACCTTTGCTTTGTTTTCTATCACCAAAGCACTGTGGGTCTGGAGTTCTCCCTTACTACTTTGGGGTCCCACACCCTCTCTCTCTCTCTCTCTCCTCCCCGCTTCTGCCACCTCCAGTTTCTCTTCTGTACAATAGGTTGTTGTTAAAGAAAATATGATCCAATGATGCTTGTTGAAGTACAGTAAGGCAGACTTTATTCAGGACTGACCATGGTAAGAGAATTTTGCCATAAGAAGGGAGATTGGGTTGAACTCCACATACAGAAGGGTAGGTGGGAATTTATCACCAAGAAGTAGGGTGGGGATCAGTGGACAGAAAATGACTAAGAGGAAACTCAAGGGTCAGGGGGGATTCTAGTTAAATCCCAGACCTAACAAGATTCTTGCCCAAAACAGGCCAGGGTGATCAGATTCACCCAGGAGGTGGGGGAGAATGAGGAACCCAGTTAGATATTGAGGTTGGGGATTCTTGTTAAATTGTCTTAGCAGAGTTCTTTGCCAAAACTGAATTTTTAAAAAAATAATTAATTTTGGTACTGGGGTTTGAACCCAGGGATGCTTAACCACTGAGCCACATCCTTAGCCCTTTTTATTTTTTCTTTTTGAGTCAGAGTCTCACTAAGTTGCTCAGGGCCTCATTAAGTTACTGAGTCCGGCATTGAACTCTTGATCCTCCTGCCTCAGCCTCCTGAGCTGCTGGAATTGCAGACATGTGCCATATACCCTGCTAAAATTGGATTTTACAAGAATGTACACAGATGGGTCTAGGAGAAGGATCGGGAGGCTGACTAAAGTTTGGTCAAAGAGAGTCTTTGTCAGGGTCCACTGTTCACATTCTTTGTTGCAACTGTGCCTTTGCTGCTAGGTTTACATTGTGATTCTTAGCACATGGCTCACATCTGCCTGACCCCGGCTAATTACGGAGTCTCTGAGCCACATGGCGCCTGCCCCATGGGTCGAGAAAGAGAGCAGTGTGGGAGGGGTGTGGCTTGCAGCTCTGCAGAGGACAGGCATTAGACAAGGCACTTCCAGAAGAGTGTCCAGACAGAGGGTCAGTATCTCCTGGGCTGGGTCCTGAGTGGAGGGGGATCTGGATGTCTTTCCTGTTCCAAGTGCTGGGGAGGATTGCTACTGAGCAAACATCTGTTGAACATACGCATCTTTCCCTTATATAATCTGGTTTGGGGAGTGGTTTAGAAAAATTGTTTCCTGTTGTAGTCGATATGGTAGACAACAAAGCCCTGGTCCTGCCATTGGTGGGGTTCTTGGCTCCAACCCAAGGTGGAAGGGGAAGAAGACCAAGAGGAACGAGCTGGCTAGTGGGCTGCAGCAGTCTGGGCAGGAGGGAGGCTCTGGCCCTGGGTGCCTGTGCAACTGAGGTGGGCACCTGCTATGCCCTGCTGTCCTGGGCAAGGCCTCTCTGACCCCGGCAGGGTGCCTGAAGTCTAGGGTGGGGACACTCTGATTGTTTCCAGAAGTCAAAGGCCCTATTGCCTCTGCTTCCCCAGGGCTTCCTAGCTACTGTCTCTTGGGTCCTCCTGACATTTTCATGAGCCTCTGAACATGAGGCTCAGAGCAAGCAGAGCTTCACCACGCAGACCACACACCTGGTCAGGCAGGGGGCAGATTGGTGGGGGGGTGTTCAGTGACCCAGACCCCTCTTGACAAGACATCAAAGTCCTCTGCTGACATTCGAGGGGCCCTTGGGAGGGTCTAGAGTGGTGTGTCCCAGACTTTGTCATCTAGTCACGTGAGAACTTGTGAAAATGCAGGGTTTAGTTTGGTAGGTCTGAGTTGGGGCCCATGACTCTTCATTGCTAACAGGCTCCCAGGAGATGCCCCTGTGGTCTCTTGGGAGCACACGTTGTAGAGCGAGTCTGTACCTGGCAGCCTCTTACCCCAGCCTGGAGAGCTGGAGAGGCCAGCTTTTGTGGGTTTGGCCCTTGCCTGGTCTCTGGGAATGCTGACACAGGCACCTTAGTCAGGTATTGGCAGGGGTGGCCTCTCCTGGAAGGACCTGAATGACAGGGAGGAGCCTAGGGTTCCATCTAGAAAGAGACTCAGGACTCCAAAATTTCAAGACACATTTAAGGGATCTGCTATGGGTTGAATGTGTCCCTTCCAAAACTCAGGTATTGCCAACATGATAATATGAAGAGGTGGGTGATTAGGATGCAGTGATCAGGCCACGTGGATCTTCCCTTGTGAATGGCATTAGGTGCTTACAGAGGTCCTTTATGGAAGGGGTTCGCTTCATTTGCCCTTCTGCCTTCCTCCATGTGAGCACATAGGGTTCTGCCCTTTTGGGGTGGGAAGGCAAGGAAGGAGCATGAACTGAAGGCTTGCTGGGCACCGAGGTCACGGCCTGCCCTGCAGCAAACACTATGGCATTTCATCTTCCTGTTTCCTCCCCCACCCACTTTACAGAGTGGAAACTGAGAGAGGTGACTCAGCTGGTAAGTGGCAGGGCTGTCCACTGGATGGTACAGATGGTTTCCAGCTCTTGGCAGTCCCTCAGAGGTGGGGGGTCTGACTAGAAAGCTGGGCACAGCTGGGGTTGAAGGTCAGGCCTTGTCACTGTTGTCAGCACCTGTAGACATCTGACTAGGGTCAGCTTTAGGGACATCTTGTGACCTGGGCCCCAAAGAGGTAGTCTTTCTCTAGCTCTATCTACCAATGTCCCCAGTCTTCCTGCCACTTGAGGCAGATGCAGTGGGGCCTGCTTTGCCTCAGTGGGTGACTTGGCTGGGGTTTTACTGCACAACCCCAGCCATGCTGGCTTCTAATTGGCCTTGAGCAGGGGAACACTGAGTTTTCAAATGAACTGATGTTTGTGCCCCTCTGTTGAGTTGGATTGACTCTCATTATAATTTGCTGCAGCTGGTGCAACTGCAGAATTCTAGTCCACAACCAGGAGATAAGGGGCCTTCAGGGCAACAGTGGGGAGACCAGAGATCCAGGGCTCCATCTTGGCTGCTTTTGTATTTTTCCATGGACCTTGCTTGTGCTTGGCTTAGAAGGATGGCTGAATGAATGGGTGCCCAAGGTGGAGTTAAAGATAGTGAGTGGGTGCCAGACTCTGGACTGGCCTAGCTGCTTCTTAGAGCACCTGAGTTGGACTGAAGGTTCTCAGGAGGGAGGCAGAGGGACTAGAAACCTGCAGGAGGGCAAAGTCTCACAGCAATTCGTGCTCTATGGATCCACTCAAAGAAACCAGCCCGACACATCCGCCAGGCCCACCACCCTGAGGACGAGACACTTCCCTGAAGTCTTAGGGTTTGACTTCCCACATCTGTGCACATGGACTTCATTTGGGGAAAAACAATTTCTCGAATGTCATTTAAAAGAATTCCTCCCCAATTTTTTACCTAGAAAAAAAAATGGGGCTATATAGTGTGTGGCCTGTGGGGGTGTTCATCGTGTTATAGGAATTCCTGGGGCCCCTCGCCCACCTGCACCCTTGATCCATGAGTGGTGGTGGTGGCCTGTGCTGTTCTCTGCCTGCCAGTGGGGCTACACAGCTCTCCTTCCAGCTGGCGTTCCCGACCTCTCCAGCTGGCATCTCGAGTGCTCCCTCTTGGCACCACTGAGTTCTGTGGATCCTCGAAGCTGTCATTTGTCAGATGGTCCTGGTGCCTCCTGATATCCCTTCTGAGCTTCCTGCTGCTAAGACAATCGTGTCAGACAACTCCCAGTGCCTATCTTCCCACCTCCAAGCATGCAGCCCAATATTCTCTAAACTGGGGAAAAATCAGAGCATCAGTGTTCTCAGCACACTTACGCTTGTTTTTGCTCTAGAAGACAGTGAACCTGACCCAGTGTTTGTATCAGGGACCCGGAGAAGGAAGCCCCTGTACATCATCCTGAAGTAGAGGGAACAGAGGTTCTGAAGGTCAAGTGACTTTTCTGTATTTATTGAATGCCTGGAATGTTCCAGGCACTAGTCTGGGGGTGTAGCAGTTCATCTTCTGTTGCTAATAACCAGTACCACATAATGGCTGAGTTGTAAAGAATGGAGGCTTATTTTGTCTCCTGGTTTGGAAATTTAAGATCAAGGGACAACATCCAGTGACCGACTTGTTAGCAGAGTTCTAAGGTGGCAGAGGGTATCACCTTAGATGGTGATGAGTCAGGGCATATGCATGTGAATGTGTGAGTTTCTGCTCTCTCTGCCTCTTATAAAACCCACTAGGATTCAGTTGGGGGGGTGCTGCACCCTGATGCCTTTGACCCCAATCACCTCCCAGGGGTTCCACCTTTAAACATCATTGGATTAAGGTACCACCTGCTTAATACCTTACAATGAGGATTAAACTTCAGGATGAGCTTTGGTGGGGGCAAGTGGTATTCAAACCATAGCGAGTGACTGTAGATCCAGCAAGGAAAACCTCTCAGGAGATGATCTGGTCAGAGGGCAGATAGTGACCTGATAAAGAACCCACACATTGATGACTGGGAAATAGCAGAGTAGGGCATGCTGCGAAATGGCACACATAAGCCAAGGTCCTTTTGAGGAGAAGCTATTTAAGTGGAGACCTGACTTCTGGGAGAAGGTCATTCCAGGTGGAAGGAACAGCAGGTGCAAAGGCCCTGTGGCAGAAGCTAAGTTGAAGTGTGCCAAGGACAGAAGGAAGACCTCTGTGGCTGGAACTTAGAATAAGGAAGAAATCAGCAGTGATGAGGACAGTCACATGGTGGGGAACCCCTGGAGGGTTTTGGGCCTGCAGATGACAAGTCTGATTCATGTTTCAGAGGTTCTCTTGAGCAGCCATGTGGAGAATAGAGAACGAGGACACACAGGCTCAGTTTGCACTGGCTGCCAACCTGGCATGCTCCATGGCATTGTCAGCAGATGGTACAGCCTGGCTCAGGAAGCCCCTGCAAATCTGTGAGCCCCAGGGTCCAGAGTGTCGAACACTGGGGGCAGTTTTACTGTGCCACAGAGCAGTCCTTGCATGATAAACTGTGCCCACCAGGGTGTTGGCTGGGTGCAAGAACCCTGAGAGGACCGGTGGGCTCTATGTGAGCCCTAGGTACTGTGTCTCTGCAGGCTGATCATGGTGGGTAGAGATACCCTCATAGGATCTCTGCTGGGGTTGGACAGTGGGCAGTGGGACAGGGATGAGTGGGTTGGGTGTGTGCCCTATGCCAGCTGGGCAGGGATCTGCACTGGATTTGGATTGGCTGGCCATAGTCTTATCTTAGAGATTCTCTCTACTTGGCTGCCTGTGGTGTGTGCCACCCTTTGCTAGATGCTGGGCTCACCCCCAAGGACTTGGGCCCAGGGTGGTAGCAGAGGTGACTTGTACTTCTGGTTAGCCCCCTTGGCCTGTTCCCCACCCAGCCCCTGACTGACCTCTGGTCTCCCTAGGGACCTCTCATCTCTGCTTGCTCCTCCAACCCTCAGGTGCTGGCTCCTGTCAGGCCTTGTGCTGGGACAAATGCCCAGACCTCAGTGCTTATAGGAGTACTTGGTGCTGTGGAAGGTGGTCTCATGGCTTTGCCTTCTTCCAGGGTGTCCGTTCCAAGATCAGATTCATCTGCCTTGCTCCCTGCTGACACAGATTGGATTTCAGCAAGGCTAGTGACAGTGCAGGGAACCCCTGCTCTCTTCAGGTGTTAGAACCAGTGATGGCAGAGGCCATCATGTGGAGAGACAGAGCAAGTGTGCTAGCTGGGGTCTTTTTCTTCCTTTCTCTTGTAAAACCACTGGTACCATCATGGGGGCCCCACCCTTATGACCTCATCTAAATCTGATTACCTTCTAAAGGCCCCACCTCCAAATACCATTAGCATATGAGTTTAAGGAATTAACTTTCCACACCTGTGTTCCAAGCTACTACTGAAAAATACAGTTGTGCCTGTGGGCTGGGGTAGGGGAGTCCCCTTCGAGTTCTCCTCTCTTCTATTCCATGATCTAGCAATCTCAGACCATAGCCAAGACTGTATTCCTGCATGTGGCACTTCCTCCCAGCCCCAGCTGGCCACTCTCAGACATCTTCCTGTCCCTCTTCAGGCCTCACCCTCTCCACCCCTTGGCAGATTGAATATTTCAGAGCAGATTCTTCTTTTTTGAAAAAAAGTCTAATTTCATTGAATTCATCACTTTTCATTCTATTTTAATCACCCAAGTCATTTGAATATGTTCTTGTAAAGCCTGCAGCCATTGGCGATTAGGGCAAACCTTGGAGGAGGGACTACTCAGGCTCCCTTGCCCTTGCCCCTTTGGTGATGTTTAAAAAATGCCCTTCTAAATCATTATCCAGGTGTTCGCATGTACTTCAGTTTACTTAGAGAAAGTGCACACTATTGTTGTGTATTTCTTCCCTTTCTTTAAAAATGTTACATATATGTTTAAATACATACTGTCATTACCATGCTATAATTTGCACTTTTCACTCCAAAATATATCCTAGAATCCTAGCTATTGTGATGTGTAGAGATGGAGCTCGTTTCATAAACTCTCACCCAGCACTGCATCATATGGAGACCACATGGGTGGTTTAACATCCCCTAAGGCTGAGTACCTGGGTCATTTCCAGTTTTTTGCCATTAAAATCAAAGTTCAGTGAATCTGCTTCCTGGTGCTCTATGGTGGCAGCAATGGGATCTGTAGAGTGGGTATCTTACAGTGGAGCTGCTAGAGCAGGTACCTGGGTGTGTGTTTGTTTATGTATTTTTAAATTTATTTTTGGTGCTGGAGATTGAATCCAGGAGGGCACCACATTCGACCACAGAGGTTTAAACGCATCACTTTAGTGAATTTATTTAAGAATTTTTGTATGTTTGAGACAGGACCTTGCTAAGTCTGCCAAATTGGCCTCAAACTTGGAATCCTCCTGCCTCAGCCTCCTGAGTAAGTGGGATTACATGTGTGTGCCACCATGCCTGGCCCTTGGGTGTTATTAATGATCAAAGTTACAGTGTGGTGGTACAATTTCTGCACATCTGGCTTCCCTCTACGTGGGGATTGGGGGCACTGACAGGGCCGTGGAGGTTGGCTCTCCTGGTTTTCTCCAGCCTCTGCCACAGACACCTTGTTTCCTGACTGAATTTTCTCATTATTGTCCTCTTTGCCCTGACCCCAGTCCCCTGGCCTTCTGTCTAGGCCTGAAGTTTTGTCTGTGAAAAGAGGAGGGGCATCAAAGTTGAACCCTGAGGTTGAGTAGTTTTCCAAGTGAACAGATTCAAAACATTCTAGGAGCTGTGCAGTGGCAGCTAGTAGTTTAGCTTTCTGGACTGTGAGTGTGGAGGGGTGCAGAATGTGGGGCTCATGGGACCAACTCTGGACACAAGTCTCCAGATGGAGTCTTGGCTCTGCTTTCTGTTGACCTACAGACATTCAAGAAGCTCATAGGCAAGTTCCTTCTGTGGACATTTGTGAGTTGTATTCTCCCTTATGTCACTCAGGACTTGAGAAAGCCAATGAGCAAGTGTGGTAGTATTCCAGGGACATCCCTCAGTCCTGTCTACCCTGGCTTATTCCAGATCAGACAGAGTATCACCTCACTGCCAGTCACATCCACCTTGGGAGTTGTGGCCCACAGCTATCTCTGGGGATACACACCTGGGCCTTGGCCCTGTCTGCTGTCTGCAGAGCCCCTGTCAATCTCAGGTCCAGTGACTTCTGTGTCTAGCCTTCTGTCAATACCACACTATCTTGATTACTATAGCATTGATACCAGGTGACTCCCACCACTTCTGTCTTCTTTTTCAAAATTGTCATAGCTATTCTAGTTCCTTTACCTTTTCACATAAAACTTAGAATAATTTTGTCTGCATTTATAAGAGATCCCACTCATTTTGATTAGACTAGTCTTAAGTCTGTAGGCCAATTTGTGGAGAACTGACATTTTTACAATGTTGAGTTTTTCAATCCATGAACATGGTCTCTCTCTCTCTCCATTTAGGTTTTCTTTGATCTCTCATGATCAAAATGCAGTTTTCAGGATACAAATCCTCCACATTTTTTGTTTTTTAGATTTTTACCCAAGTGAATTATTTTTTTTCAGCTTTGTAATGATTTGGAAATTTATTTTGTTGTCTAAGAGTTCATTACCAGACTACAGAAACATGATTGATGTTTGTGTTTTGATCCTATGACCCTACTGAAATAATTTTTTAGTTCTAAAATTTCCTTTTAAACATTTTTTTTAAAATTATCTGCATAGGACAAATAGGTCAATGAATAGTGATGCTATTGCCACTTTCTAGTCTGCATGCTTTGTGTTTTTCTTTCTTATTGCACTATCTAGGATTTTCAATGCAAGGCTGAATAGTGGTGCAAATGTTCCTAATCTTAAGGGAAAATGGTTAGTTTTCTTATGATAGGATTTCATGTTAGCTTTAGTTTTTTGTAGAAGCTCTTCATCAGGTTGAGGAAGTTCTCTCTATGTTAGTTGAGAGTTTTTTTTTTTTTAATTTTGCTCTTGAATGAGTGTTGAATTTTATCATATATTTTCCTAGATTGCTTGATATGATCATTTATTTTTTTCTGTTCTGTTAATATGGTGAATTACATTGGTTTTTGAATATTGTGCCTTCCTACATTTCCATGATAGGTTTAACTTGTATGTGGTGTTAGGCTTTTTATATATTGCTAGATCAGACTTGTCAATACTTTATTGAGGAATTTTTTTTTATATTCCTGAAGGATATTGGATTATGTTTTAACTGTTTTCTTATGGTTTTAGTGTCAGGGTAAAGTTGGCCTCATAAAATGAGTCTGGAAATGTTTCCTTCTCTTTTATTTTGTAAGAGAGATTGTGTAGAATCAGTGTCATTTCTTCCTTAAATCTTTAGCAGAATTTTCCAGTAAAACCAGCTGAGCCTGGAGATTTCAGTTTTGGAAGCTTTTAAACTGTGAATTCAAATTCTTTAATAGTTATTAGGACTTTTCAGGCTATTTTGTTGTGGGTTAGTTTTGGTAGTTTATGGTTTGGAGGAAATCATACATTTCATTAAAGTGGTTTAATTTGTGTGCATAGAGTTTGTAATATTTCATTATTTTTGATGCCTATGAGTGATATTTTTAAAAATTCCTTATTTGAGTAATTTGTGTGTTCTTTCTATTTTTTCTGCCAGTATCATTAGAGATTGATCACTCTTGATGATATTTACAAAGAGCCAACTTCATTGATTTTTCTCAATTTTTTGTTTATATTCAGTTTCATTGATTTTTCACTCTTTATTTTTGTTATTTTCTTTCTTCTTACTTTGGGCTTATTTCACTCTTATATTTCCAACTATTGGAATTTTTTTAGTATTCCATTTTACTTTACCTATTGTGTTTGATTGCATCTCTTTGTATAGTGTTTTTAGTGGTTGTTCTAGGGATTATAATAAACATCCTCAACTTTTCAGTCTATTTAAAACCCATATTTCATTATTTCAAGTTGAATGTCAAGCTCTTACTGTTATATGAGTCCCTTTTCTCTCTCCTTTTATATTGTAGTTGTCTTTTATACAGCAACATACATTGAAACTCCATTAGACAGTGTTATAATTCCTCTTTATTTTAAAGTATGCAAGACACTAGTCTTATTTTTCCAGACATATGCCATTCCATTGCTCTGTCTTTGTTTCTGATGTTCAAAGTATCCTTCTAGTGTCATTTTCCTCTGAAGAAGTTTTTAAGCTACCATCTTAGGTTAGATCTTCTGGGTACATTCCTTAATTTTCTTAATCTGAGAATATCTTTATTTTTCCATAATTCTTTATTTTTCTTTATTATTTCTAATTAGTTTATTATAGTTGCATCATGGGATAAAGTGTGAAAATTTTATATGTGTACATAATGTGTAACGTCTTCAGAATTCTTGAAGGATAGTTATGCTGGAAATAAAAGTCTGGATTGACACTTTATTCCTTTTAACATATTAGCAATGTTTTCCCACTTCCTTTGGATTCTTTGGTTTTCATAAGAAATCTGCAGTTATTTGAATCATTGTTCCCCCTATAGGAAAATGCTGTTTTTCTCTGACTTTCAATATTGTTTTGTCTATAGTTTTCAGCATTTTGCTGATAGCATGTGTAGGAGTATATTTTTTTGGATTCTTCCTATTTGAGGTTGACTGTGCTGTTAAATCTGTAGGATTATGTGTCTCACAGAATTGGGGAAGTTTTCACCCTTGATTTACTCACATATTTAAATATACACTCTCTTCTCCTGGGACTTGAATGTTAGGTTTTTTGGTTTTTTTTTTGTATTTTCCCACAGACCTCTAAGACTCATTTCATTCAACATATTTTTACTCTCTGTGGTTCAAATTGTGTAATTTCTGTTGATCTATTGTTGAACTTGGGACTTTTTCATTTACCATGTCTGTTCTGCTGCTGAGCCTATCCAAGGAGTTTAAAAAGTTTGTTATTCCTTTCAATTCTAAAATTTTTCTTTGATTATTTAAAATGTCTTCAATTTCTTGCTGAGATTGTTTCCATTAATTGCAAGAGTTTTGCCCTTACTTTATCAAGTATTTTTATAATAGCTGTTTTTAAATCATTGTCAGATAATTCAAATATAAGTGCTATTCCTGCCTTGATGTCTATTGATTGTCTTTTTCCAGAGGAGTGGCGATTTTCCTGGTTTTTCATATACCATATATGTTAGTCAACTTTCTGATGCTGTGACAAAATACCTGAGATAATTGCCTTATAAGAAGAAAAGGTATATTTTGGCTTATGATTTCAGTCCTAGGATCACATGGCCCCATATCATGGTGGGGAGTTGTATCATAGCAGATAGGAAGCAAAAAGAGAGAAAGGAGGAGTCTTGTGTCCTAATATCTCCTTCAAGGACACCCACTACTGTGACCTAACTTAATCTCACTAGGCCCCACTTTCTATAGGGTTCACCACCTCTCAATAGCACCATGAGCTTTTCACTACATGGGACTTTGGGAGATACTCAGGATCTAAATTATAGCACCAAATAATTTTGAACATTTTGATATTACACTGTGACCCTTTGGGTCTTATTTAAATGCTATGGATAAAGTTAATATTTTTGTCTCCTTGATCATGGGTTCTGTTAGGTTCAGGCTGCAAGTCCATCATGCCTATGAATTATGGTTTCAATTTCAGGTCTATTGTCTGAGCCTTTTCACTGATATTCAGATCAGCCCCATGTATGCATCACCCTGGAGCAAGTCTGGGACCTGGGCTTTGATACACCTTCATATGTCATTTCCCAGAGTCTGTGGTTTGTTGCTAAGGGTCAGATCCATATGCATAGTTCATCATGGGCCCAGGAAATTATAAACAATATTCTGATATCAGTTTCCTGAGCTCCACTGCTGTCTCCTTAGCACTTTCTAGTTTTCTGGAATGCAAAGCTTCCTGTCTACCTTCTCTGGTCAGAAAGGCAGGGCTTTATTTATCCTGCTATTTTGCACACTACATTTATGTTAGAACAGAGAGAAGAAAAAGCAATGGAATTTCATTTTGCTTTTTTGGTACACACAGCTCCTCCAAGTGGAGAATCAGACTCTCTTCCTTCAGAGTTTCTTGGTGCCTGTAATCTGTCATGGGCTGGGATGTGAGAGAATGGAGAAAAGAAAAAGATAATAAATCACAGGTTGCTATAGTTTGGATCTGGAATATCCCCAGAGTGGCACAGTTGGTGGGTGGTGGAGCTGTTAAGATATGGAATCTAGTGGGAGGTCTTCAAGTTTTGGCGGCATGCCCTTGAAGGGAATGTTGGGATCCTTACCCCTTGTTTTCTTCTTTTTTTCATATCCTGGCCATGAGGTAAATGATTTTACTTCATCACATGCTCCTGCCATGGTGCGTTGCCTCGCCACAGGCCCCAGAGCAACAGGCCAACCCACCATGGACTGAAACCTCTGAAACTGTGAGCCAGAATAAACCTTTCCTTCTTATAAGTTGATGAGTTATTTTTAACAGTAACAGAAAACTGATCAACAGGGGTTTTCCCCACTTTCTATACATTAGGAGACACTTTTCCCCTTCTTGAGCCTCAACGACAGGGCCTCTCTCAAGCTCTCTCTGTACCCAGCACCTGCTTCTGAGGTTTGAATTGCTTGGTATCTAGACTGAGGAATATTGGAGGATAAAAAGAAAAAAGTTCGTAAACTCACTGCTGGTTTGGTTACTTCATATTCTGGTCTTCTTTCCCAGTCTTCATGTGATTTAGTTCTCAGAGTCTTCAAATAGCTGCTCCATGTGCACAGACCATGGCGTACGGTTGCACAGTAACATACCAGGTGGAGTGGGCTCACACCTTCTCACCCGGAACTGGAGACTTGCTGCTGCCAGGTGTGTGTGGGGGCAATAGTCTTCTAGGTGTTGTTTAGTATCTTAGTTTGTTCTCCGTTGGACTGGTAAATTTTAACCAGAAGGGGTTCTTTCTGACCAACAGTTCTAATCCAAGGTCAGGGGGCTACATCTGGTGATGGCCTTCTTGCTGGCAGAGTTCTGAGGCTGCATGTGGCATTGAATGGCAAGAGATAGGGGGTATATGCACATGTACATGTGTGTGTTCTGATTGCTTTTCCTCTTTTATAAAGCCACCAGGATTCATTTATAACTTTGTCTAATCCTAAACACCTCTCAGAGACCCCACCTTTAAACCCCATAGTTAGATTACGTTTCCACCTTTTTAACACCTCACAATGGGGATTTAATTTCAACACATAAATCCTTGGGGAACCCACTTAAATCATATTCAAACCATAGTGGGCAGATTCTGATTTTTGGGAAGGAGTTTTATGAGCAAAAACACAGGTGTAACCAAGTTCCACCTGAGTAAGGTGTTTCATAGAGAGAGAAGAAGACATATAAGAAGACACTTGTCTTATTATAGTTCTCTCAACATGCCCAGAGTTGTGGATAGGAATTGGGTCTCATCAACCCCTCCTAAGACCCTCCAGGAGTTTCCCATTTTAGAGAAGGGAGTATTTGAAAGCTCCGTGCAATTTGTTCCTGCCCACTTCTCTGACCTGTGTCTCCCACCTGCTCAACTTTCATCTCCACATTCCTGTCCCATTGGCCTTCTTTCCCTTCCTCAAATATGGCAGATTTGTTCTGACCTTTGGGTCTTTGCAGTCCTATCTGCCTTGAACCTGCTTGCTTGGATCTCTGAATGACTGACTTCTTGTCATTCAACTTTGGCTCCAAAGTCACCTCTTCCAGGAAGCCCTCCTTTCCCCATTTCCCATCACTTTATCCTGAAGCATTGTCTTCATAGTCCCATTGGTCTCTTATATTTCCCTGTTTATTTCTTGCTCACTTGGCTACTGCTTATTTGCCCCACTAAGAAGTAGTCTCCTGGTCTGCATCCAGCCCCAGGTCCCAGATGTTGACCTTGGGAGTACATGTGTGTGATCACATCTATATGGTGCTACTGTCAAGGTGGGGGTCAGAGAGCTGGACTCACTGGGCCAGAGATCCTTGGGGCTCTTCCTGGTTAAGGGGACTCTGTAAGAGGCAGCTTTATCTCTGTTGATAATCTTGGTGACCTTATCTTGGAGTTCCCTGACTTGAATACCCTACCCCAACCCCTTTCAAAAATGCACTGATGTGAGTGGCAGACATCTGGGCAGCCCAGCTTCTGCCTCTGTGTGGGCTTCCAGTTTACTCCACGCTTCCTTTCCTGAAACTGGCCAGCAGTCAACTTCGTTGGGCTTTACTTTCAGGTTCCTCTGAAGTAAGCCCCTGAACCTGGAGTCTGAGGGCCACCTTGGAAGAGTGCCCACAGTTAGGTGTGTAGATCTATGTCTCCTGAGGCCTGTCCTTCTCTCCTTGGCACAGCATGCTGTGAGCAAGGGTATCTGCATCCTTCCTGCTGTTCAGCTCTCTGGCTTTCCCTCTCCAAAAGTTCTGCTGGGTGAGCCGGGTGTGGTGGCACACGCCTGTAATCCAAGCAA